>PVKA01020281.1:0-40624 GCA_004027165.1 Ctenomys sociabilis | reverse complement strand
AAAAAAAAAAAAAAAAAAAAAAAAAAAAAAAAAAAAAAAAAAAAAAAAATTCAGTAAGGCATACCAAGGAGAGAGAAACAATGCAAAGTTCTATTAAATTTATTTCATTAGGGAAAACGACGTTTATTTGGCTCTGGTCACAGTTCCATCATGTCTACCTTCTTTGTAAGTTCAGTTTTAATGATATCTAATTCTCTCTTTGCTTCTTCAATTTTCCCTTGAGCAAGAGATGGATTCGGCCAGAAGGCTAAGGAGGACTCCAGTTTTTTCTTCAAAGGTATAGTCTTTTGTTTCAGCTCTGCCAGTTTCTCTGCTAGTGCTGGTAGGGACTGATGTGACACAGAAGCACCCATGCCACGAGCTGAAAGTCGCTCCTCAGCGGCTCGGATTCCAAACCTGAACTCTTCCGCCCTCGTTTTCAGGAAGTCCATGTTCTGAAGACGACGGTCAGCCTTGGTTCTTTCAGCAGAAAGATGCAGCTCTGCCTTCTTGAGATCTTCTCGCAGACATTTTTCTAACACTAAAGTTGTCGTTAGATTTCTTTCAAGTTTTCCCAGTTGAGGTTGGAGTTCTTCATTTTTGGATTTGGTACGGTAAACATCAGAGGTCACTGCAGGAATAAAACTTGCTAGTGAAGTATCCTTTGTTTCAAGGGCCACCGCTCAGTCAACCGAAGCATTCAGATAGCTGGAGCCAGTACTGGACAGATTGGCAGGAGAACAACTTCCACTCTCCCTAAGAAGGCCTTGAAGATGCTAGGCTGCACATCCTTCTCCTCTTGCGCCTCCATCGCCACTGCTCCCCGCCAGTCAGATTTTAAAAGTATAGCCTTGAACATTTGCAAAACCAAACTATGAATGCTGTCACTTAGATTTCTCTGTAATGTTCTTTTTTAAAAATTTTAATTCACTTTAATGACAAAAAGGAAAAAATAGCAGTGAAACAATTTCAAAACAGTTTAGTAGGACAATGACAATAATTAATTCAAGGCATAATGTTGTCTCTGTACTAGCTATTCAGAAGATAAAGTGTAGACATGATATCTTGTCTAAACAGTATTATAATAAATCTTTCTTCTTATTGAACTAAGAGAAAGTAGTTGTATATCTAACCTAACTATCCTGTATATACATATATTTTTTTCTCTATATAATGGTCTTTTTTTATATCCTTCTCTCTTGTTTTGTCAGAGATGGGTGTTCCATTGCCATTAGAGAAGCTGTATTTATTAGGCCTCATGTCTTTTTCTTTTTCTTTTCCATTTTCTTTTAATTTAGTACAGGATCTACAGGGTCTCACCACTCATATTGGACTCAGAGTGATTCTCCTGTATTCAGCCTCCCAAGTGCTGGGATTATAGGGAAGCACCACTACACTCAGACTCAATCGCTGTCTCAGTGTGCCCTGGGGGTGGGGCCAGCACGGCACGCCGGGGATCCAGCCCCATCTCTGCATCTACTTAAGCAGGCAACTTATTCTGCTGAGATATCTTCGCAGCCCTTCATGGCTTTTTTAATGTCTTTTTCTTCATTGTAGGATTTCCAGCTCTTTAACTGTAAGCATCTCAGTTATTTCATTATTGAAATGCTCACTCCATTATCCTGTAGTTTGATACTTATTTCTCAATGAATGTTATTCAACCAGTGAGTAAACCTCCACTCTGCCTTTGGACACTGGTAACTATACCTGAAGGAAATTTGCATGTATTTACAGCAGATGACAAGTTTCTCAGAACTTTTCCCATGAGTCTTAGAAGTCATTTCACAGTAGTGAAAAAAGATTCATACCTTACAAATTCTAAAAATTAGACAATGATTTGTCCAGCTATGGTAACAAAAGACCTGGCATCTGTGCTGCTGTGCTACATAGAGAAACTTGTAAATCTTTTTAAAGATAGTGTGTTTTATGCATCAACAAACACAGCACTCTGTATATCTGGGGCAGAAAGCAAGGTCATAACGACCTCAGGGTGGCCTCACACTGAGAGCTTTAAGGGAGGACAGAGGTCAGACCGCCTGATCATGAGCTTCACCACCAGGTCACTCCACTCAGAGACAGGTTGTGAATAACCTGGCTTCTAAATAAAACTTTCACACATATCCATGTGCGAAGAAAGGAAGTATTTGCCCACACAGAGGCCCTCAAGTTCCACTCAGCTCTGTACTGATGGAAACCTCTTCCATACCAAGGCACAAAAGGAGTTTAGATACGATTTTATCAAGCCGTTTAAGAAATCCCAATAAAGCATTTTTCTTTCCCAAGCTTAACCACACAAACAAATGGAATAAATATTTTGTAAATTTACCTGAGAATTTGAAAGAAAAGGGAATGAATAGAAATACAGAACAGAAATATAAATGTAATACCAACCAGGCAGATAGGAAGCACAAACTTTAATCAAATAATTTGCAGTTAGTTTATGTGATGACAATTAGTTGAAAAGTTTATTTAGTGACTAATGAACTTGTTTTTACTAAAGTAAAAAAGTAGACTACTTCTTGTTATGTAGTACATGTGTAATGTTTTAGGAAAGCAAGTTCATTATTTAAACAAGAGATATTTATTTAGCTAATACATGCTTTAGGGAGCTGGGAAGATAGCTCAGTGGTCTAAGTGCCTACTTGGCAAGTGCAAGGATGTAGATCCAGTCCCCAGTACTATATGCCTCGCAGGCCCAGAACCCCAGGTACACTGTGCTCCATTGAAACAGGATGATGTGATTCAGGCCTGTAATACCAGGACTAAGGAGACTGAGACAGGAGGATATCTACAAGTCCAAACAGTGTAGCAAGACACCATACCAAATAAATAAATAAATGAATAAATGATCTTTTAAAAAATACATGCTTAGTTGACAACTGCTGAATATTTGATATTATTGATCACTGTAACACCCATTTTTGGGAGGTCTTATTTAATCCTCAGAATCAGTTGAATGGAATAAAATCTATTTGGAGATCCCTGGCTTGTTTCTTTTATTCATTATCAATAGAAAATAATTTCCATTCCCTATGAAAATCTCATAAGGTGTTAAAAATTAGCGGTAGACAGGGGATCAGTGGTAAAACATACATAGAATAGCATATACCTTTGTATGACCTAATTATTGTTATACAAGAAATGAACATACAACAGTAATTTAATAATGTTTTATTATCATTCACAGTATCTGTGGATCATGAAATCAAACAGGACTGTGGGAAACCTCATGCTCCTCCAGCTGGGATCTGAGATAGAAGTATGAAAGACTGAGGCTGGAGTCCTCTGAGGTTCAGATGTGTACATTGCTAGCTATTGGCTACCATCTAGTAGAGGTCTGGGTTTTCTTGCAACATAGTGACTAGGTGCCAAAAGTAAGCCTCATGAGAGAGGAAAAAAAAAACAGGGAGATACTCCTTTCTACAACCTAGACTCCTATTCTCAGCAGTTATGTAGGACCCCTTTTATGATCTTTCACTAGAGCAGTTAAAAGTCACAAAGTCCTCTACTTAATTAAAAAAAAAAAAGACCTTTTCCAATATCACCCTCATATTTAACAGAAGTATTCATTACCTTGCTAGAAGAACATGGGAGCTAGGTTAAATATATGAGGGGACTGAAAATTGAGCACAGTATTAGTCTTTCTCTGGTACAGAATTCAGCATGAACTCTGGGCTAGTCAGCATGGGTAATATGTCTCAGGTGAGAGCTCTAAAGGTGGTCAGAGAACAGAAGGATCATTCCTCACTGGTGACCAAGGTAGGTTACATAGAAGAGATAATATTTAAGTTTACTTTAGGGAGAAATTTTGTCATTCATTTAGTCATTGGGTGTCTACTTACTGTAGGTGTGGTGGCATGCTAAGCAAAGAACATAAGAGAAAATTCTACTTCCAAAGGCCCAAGATGAGGATGATCATATGGGAAGACTCAGGACTTCCTCTCATGGAAATTATTCACCACTTCATTGGTTCTTTCCTCCTACAGCAATGTATCTTCCAGCTGCTAGAAGTGAACAGTGTGGCAAAATTCAGAATCATCTCTTTTCTTTACTCCATACACCAACAGATGGCAGGACCCTGGGAGACTTACCACTAGGTCAAGTTCTAAGCTTTTATATTAGTAAGAGATGAACTCTAAAATACACTGAATGGATGAAAGCTTATTTGGAAGCCTATGAGTCATCATTTTTTTAATCATCGAAGAAAATTAGTTTATTAGTTGTATTTAACTTTTTAACATACATAAAATCAAATAATTTTCTAATTTCTTTGTGTTTTATTTTATTCTTTCATAATCTTTTCTTCTTTCTCTCTATGTCCTTCACATGATTTGAGAACTTGTTTGGAGGTTCTAGCAGGGGAGCGCAGCTACTCGTACACCCTTGACTGAGGAACGGTTCTCCTCTATCAGGGGTGGTCATCCTCTTCGACCGAGCGCGAAGCTCCAGGAGGGACACACATGGATCATTGAGGGAGGAAGGGGACACCCGCCTAGCCAGGCAGCTCAGCCGAATCAACCCTGGCGATCAATGGGGTGACAGATGTCGCAGCCAGATCGCCCTCACATCCCTTCACGTGATTTGTTGAGTAAAAGTTTTTGCTTGTTTATAAGAAAATTCATGAACAAAGCTATATGACATTTATAGTAGTTGATAATTGGATTAAAGAAACTAGGAATTCAAAAACATGATTTTTATTTTGTAACATCATCAACTACCCTAGCCGGGCGTGGTGGCGCAGGCCTGTAATCCCAGCACTCGGGAGGCTGAGGCAGGAGCATTGTTGTGAGTTCGAGACCAGCCTGAGCTGCAAAGTGAGCTTAAGGCCAGCCTGAACTGCATGAGACCCTGTCTCAAAAAGACAAAACAAACAAAAAAAAAATCATCAACCACCCTATCTCTGAGTAAATGAAACTTTAATAGTTCCAAGCCTTGTATTTAATAAGAGAACAATTTCTTAACAAAAACATATGCTTCAGATTCATACATCACTTCTTTCAGGAAAGAAGTGTTCACTATTTTAAATCAATACTCATGGCTTAAGGAATCAATGTAAACTCCATGACTAATCTGATCATGTAAAATTGAGTATGATGCAACTGTAATTTCTTTCCTATTATATATTTAGTTAACAACTAATCTTACCTTGAAATCATCAGATAGATTTACTATTAAGAACTTAGCAAATTTGTTATTAATAGATAACCAAGCCAAATTTGGTTATTTTAAAACAAAATGATTTCAAGAGTTTAAGGGGCTAGGGAGATGGCTCAGTGGAAAAAGTGCTTCTCTGGCAAACACAAGGGCCTGAGTTCAATGCCCAGTTCAGCCAAAAAAAAAAAAAAAACAAAAAAAAAACAAAAAAAAAAAACAAAGCTTTGGGCTGGGGAAATGGCTCAGTGGAATAAGTGTTTCCCTGGCAAGCATAAGGACCTGAGTTCAATTCCCGGTTCTTCCAAAAATAAATAAATAAATAAAAGAGTTTAAGAATTTCATTATGTGCAGTGAAATCTCTAAGCTGGAAAACTTTATTAACACAGAGATGGGATGAGCCAAAACTCCCAATTGTCCTTTCTGAATCCCACTAGAATTAGCTCAGACATAAAGTTCAAAAACTAAAAATTTAGATAAACTAGCTCATCAGGTTTAAGCAGAATCAAACAGCACTCGACTATGAGAAAACTCATAAGAGTCTATTTATCACCGCTTGGCTTCAGAAGCAGAATTGAGCAATTCACAACAAGACTTACAAGTACTGAGTAAGTTCTAGATGTGGTCTCAGAAACTCAATAAGGGAACTTATTCACATGGTAGTTTCTGAGTCAAAACCATACTATGAGCAGTATAAAAGGATCTGCTATGAAATTTGTTGATAAGAATCACCAAATATAAGCAGCAGAGATGAGCCAAAAACAGTGACAAGGCTCCCCTTGGTACCTACATTCACCTGGGAGAAAGTTGAAAGAAAAATGGGACACCTACAGGCTGATTCAAAATCAAGAGCAGCAATTGCTTATTATAGCTACAAGACCAGCTGGAATTCTGCATACTGATGCACTGGTGAGATCAGAGACTGCAGGAAGTTGAACAGGTGTTGAAATGGTTATGTTCCTAGGAATTCTCAAAATGTAGTCCTGAGCTCACTTCTAGAGAAAAATCCTCTGGCTTTGTCAGCTTGGACAGCCAAAGCAAAATACTATAAATGTGGCGGCTTGAAAGGTAGACTTTCTTTTGTCATGATTATGAATGCTGAGGTTTCACATCAAGGTTTCAGAAATCCAGTTCTCAGGCCAGATATGATATCTGTAATTCCAGCAGGAGGCTTGGGAGGCTGAAGCAGGGGGATCATCACAATAGCAAGCCCAGAGTGGCCCACATATTTAATGAGTTCAAGGACAGCCTGACCTACATAGTGAAAACTGGTCTCAGAAAAAAAGAAAGGAAGGAAAGAAGGAGAAAGGCAGACAGAGAGAGAGGAAAGAAAGAGAGAAAAGAAAAGGAAAAAAGAAAGAAAAAGAAACAAAGAGAAAGAAGAAAGAAAGAAAGAAAGAAAGAAAGAAAGGAAGGAAGGAAGGAAGGAAGGAAGGAAGGAAGGAAGGAAGGAAGGAAGGAAGGAAGGAAGGGATACAGTCTCCCGTGAAGGCCCTCCTCTTCATGGTCATGTGGTCAACTTCTCATTGTATGCTCATAGGACAGAAGAAGGAAGAGCTTTGGTGTTTCTTCTTTGTAAGATATCCCTTCTATTGGATCAAGGCTTCTGAATAGTTAATTTTATGCATTAATTTGCCTGGGCCATGATGTCCAGGTGGCTGACTGGGTATGTCTATATCTATGTCTACGTGGGTACTTCCAGAAGAAATTAGTATTTGAGTTGGAATGCAGATTTCTGTCATCTACTTCATGGAAGGTTTGAATAGAACAAAAACATTGGAGGAAAGTTGAATTTTCTCTCTACTTTGCTGCATGAGCTGGGATATCAGACTTGTCTTTTGTGCTTTTGATTTTCAGACCTTCAGAGTTGAACTGGAATCTGCAGTATCAAATTTCTGGCACTTGGGCTTTCGATTAACCATTCCAGATTGTAGAGAGAATATTGAGGGACTTCTCGGCTTCAATAGTTAGATAGGGCAATGCCTAATAATATAAATATATATTCATGTTGGGGGGGGTCCTATGCATGGAAGGGGTCCTATCAGGTCTAACACAAGGCTCTAACTTTACATTCTCACTTAACCTTAATCACATCTTTAAGGACTTTATCAATATATGTATACACCTAAAGTTTCAACAGATGAATTTATAGAGGGCATAGTTTAGATGGCATTCTAATGAAAAACTGTTGAGAGTAAAATCTAAGTTCAGTGAAGAAACGAACAAATATGTGGACAAAAAAAGAATGAATTCACATGAGGATAAATAACACAGAGCTCAGAAAACATGCCATGTTTTAACCAATTTATCAAAAAGTGAAGATAAAGACATATAAAAATGTATAAAATGTAGTCAAAACAGAGAATAGAGGAAATTTTGAGCTGCAATTACCTACACTTAAAAAGAAGACATCTTATTTTTTTTAGAGTAACAAAAAAAAATTTACTAAAACATAAGATTTACAGAAGTTTCCAGACAACCCATACAAAATGGTCACAAGCTTTTTTGAAGGGGAAATCTAGACTGCAAAATCACAATGTTATTAGTGAGGGCTGTGATGTTTGTTAATGTTCCCATTTTGGTTCAAACAATCAGCTTGTCCATCTATAGCGTCTAAATAAAGTAAGACTTGGCTAGAGAGCGTATCTTAGAGAACTGGTTAGCTGCTTCATATAACCAATGCAATTAGATCACCATAAAAGGGGGAGCACAAAATTTTGAAACTACCTTACCCCTCAAAAACTAGGATAAAATAAAATAGAGAACACCCATATCCCTGCAGCTAACCCTGACAACTACCTGCATTCACAGTGCCTTATACTTAAACCATGATGGGGGGAAGAATAATAGCAGAGGGCCACTGCCCTTAAACTTTTCACAACAATCAGATGAAACTTCAACCCCTGCTCATGCTTTTTACAACAGTGAATCAGGACAAGACATAGATTTGCTAATGTGCATTTAATCACCAAAGGACTGAAAATGTCTGGGCTTTTATTCTGTAATGTTCTAAGACTGTGTCCATTAAATGCAAACAAAAAAGAAAGAAGTCTTGGCAGAACAGGAGAAGTGACACAAACTTGATGATCAGATCAACTTAAATATTATTCATGGCATATAGCCTAGTTCAAGCTCCAGCTGTCTCTATGGCTTGGGCTTTGTTGGTCTCCACTGCTCCGCTATGTCATTTGCTAATGGGTCATCTGGATTAAGAGCACTTGACAAAGCTTGGATGGATAGCAGAACTGTGCGGATCTGCAGCGTTGGCGACCATTTATCTTTCAAAATATCTAAACATAATCCTCCCAACTTGTCTACATTAGGATAATAAATTTTGGTCATGAAACGTACTTTAGGTGCTGCCATTGGGTATTCTTCTGTCAGAAATAGTTCAAGTTTAAAAGTCCCTCCTTCAAAGGGGGCATCCTGGGGGCCAGCAATGACCATGTGAAAATAACGGGTGTTCCTCTCGTCTGGTTCAGCTTTAATCCGAGGAACCAGCTCTGCAGCAAACGCTGGGTTTCCTTGATGATCCTGCAGGACAGCCTGGCCATCTTGTTAGATCTCGAGTTCGGCCTCTGGTTGCATCTCCCAAGAAGACATCTTAAATCGTTAGCACAAACTTCTATTTAAGACACTGCAAAAAAAATTTTAAAAATTAAAAAAATAAACAAAGCAAGCAGAAGAAAACAGGAATAATCAGAGTTAACATAAAAAATTAACAAAGTAGAGAATAGGAAAACAATAAAGAAATCAGCAACCAAGTGTCAATTGTTTGAAGATTCACAAAATCAATGAACCTTTAGCTATATTAAATAAGAAAAAAATTCAAATCAATAAAGATGACAGTTACTACCAACAATCACAGAAAATGAAAGCAACCATAACAGAAAGCTGTCAACACAGTAGGCCAAAAAGGAGATAACCTGGAGGAAGTGGACACATTCCAAGAAAGACACAAAGTCCCAAAAGGGATTCAAAAGAAATATAATATCTGAATATCAATAAATATATTTAATTTGTAATCATAAAGCTTGCCACACAATACTGTTCAAGACCAGAGTGTTTCACAGATAAATTCTACCCCATGTATTAAAAAGAATTGAAGCCAGGCGTGGTGGCGCAGGCCTGTAATCCCAGCACTCGGGAGGCTGAGGCAGGAGGATTGTTGTGAGTTCGAGACCAGCCTGAGCGACAAAGTGAGCTTAAGGCCAGCCTGAATTGCATAGTGAGACCCTGTCTGAAAAAGACAAAAAAAAAAAAAAAACATTTCTTTATGAACTATTCCCCAAAATATAATTGAATGAAGCACACCTCCAGCTTACTTTTACATATCACATTACTATAAGGGACTTGTTTCTTGAATACATAAACACTCATAACCACATAAAAAAGGACAACCTAACTTATAACAGGCAAAGTACCTGAATAACCATTTCCTCTAAGATAAATGATAAATGCACACATAAAAATATTTCCAGCTGTATCAGTCAGAGTTTTACCAAAGAAACATATAATACAAGACATATAAATGTATAAGAAATTGAAGAACTGGCTTATGGTCACCCAGAATTGGATAAGGAAGCACGCAGAGCGCATCTGCATACTGGAGACAGAAGGATTCAGTCCAAGGTCTGGAGCTCACTGCAGTGTTTCATGCAAGTCTGTATCAGGAGACCACTGGGTGTGGAATAGAATATGGACAAATCTATACTGCAAGGCTGAAGGTTCCAAGGCAAAAGCTGAAAGAGTCTGCACTATAAGCCAGGAGATGACATGCAAGCTGAAGGCAAAGACTGGAGCTCCTCTGAAGAAGAGAAATCTGTCCATTCTTCCTCATTTCCCTTTTATAGCATCCAGAGGATGAGCCACTTTAGGGCATAGAGGACCCAACATAGGGTGTAGAATTGCTGAGCTTACTTGATTAAACTTCTGAAGTTCTCAAGATGATACAATCAACCACCACTCTAATACCACCATCAAAAAAAAAAATGCAAATTGAAGCTAAAAGGTGATGCTCTTCATCTACTATACAAATACCATTCTTGATATACCTTCCAAATATAGAAACATCACTACTTAAAACTTGTACACAAATGTTCATAGTAAGGGTTGGAATACAGCTTGGTGGCAGAGTACTTTCCTAATTTGTGAGTGACCCTGAGTTCAATTTTCTGCAATGATAAAGAATGTGCAGCATTATTGATAAAACCAAGAGAGAGAAACAGAAAACTACAACAGAACTCAAGGGGCAAAGAAAAAATTGGAAAAGGTTGACAAAGAAAACTAAAACATGGGAATTTCAATATTTTAAAACACAACACTCTACACAGATCTCTAGGAATTTTTAATTCTACTGCATGACCTTATTCTTATGTCTTCTATGACAAATATATCAAGGAAGTCAAGAACTGCATCTCACCAAAACTGAGAGAGGGAGAGAAGTAAAAGCCTCCAGAATATAAACTTAGACATTTCACAAATTCTTTAGAATTCAGTTCCAAGAACTCATATACATTATCTTCTTATATTATCTAAATGTAATAAATTCACTTTTGAATAAATTAACTTTTTTATACATATGCACATACTCGTGATAGTATGCTAACAGAACAGATGAGATTATGGAGACGATGCATAAATTAGCCAATATTACTAACATGATATCCTCCAGTGATGCACCAGTAAGCTGAGTGATACATTGTAACATAAGCAGAAATATGTTGGGGGGAAAAATAAAGGTAGACCACAATAAAAAGAGACTCAAGGAAGTTAAGATTTGTTACCACATTTGGATATCTGCCAATCACATAGAAAGCAAAGACAAAATATAAATAATTTCATAAATATGTTTCAACATGTTTAACTGTACTCAAAAATGTATCTTGTGAGGCTTTTTTATTAAGAGACAACTATCAGTGAGAGAGCTCCAAAGCTGATGAAAAGGACATTTTCAATAATTAATACATTTTACATTGTTATCTTCTCAGTGGTTGTCCATTGTACAACAAGCAGACAGGATAATCTGTCCAAACACTATTACTACAAATCTATCATCTCATAGAATCAAGTGAAAGTAGCTCTATATCTATCCTAACTATTCTGTATATACAAATACAAAACAGTTCTTCTTTTGTATTCCCTTTTTTTATTTAGCCATGTAAGAGATGGGAATCTATTGAAATTTAAATACTATAGGTACTTGAATTCAGCAAATCATTCCAACATAGTCCAACAGTGGGTTATTCACAGAGCCTTTTACAGCTCAGCATATCGATATGGCTTTATTTATATACTTTTTTTGTACGTTTCTGCTGGATGATCAAGACCAAGATAAAACAAGACCTATGTAACAAGAAATGGAACTTTTGTATCTGATAAGGTCAGTCAAGTCCCCACAGGATTTGTCCTGTAACCTTGTACCACACTTGTAGATCCCTTGTCAGTGTCAGCCATGTGGATGAGTCACGGCCATTGCTTGACCAATTTACTCTCTGTGAAAGCCTGAGAGAAAATTTTCTTTCCATATGACTCTCCTTAGGCACACTATAGATCATCAATCGCATTCCTCTGTGGCTCCATAATCTCTTTGATCCAAAAATTTGTGGCACAACTGAGTTACATGATGTTGCAATACAGGTTCTACTATGTCCTGAGTCTTCACTGACCTTGAACGGCTAGGGCAAAATGGTGGCTGACACTGCAGCCCTTCCTTTTCTACAATTTTTGATCTGCAAACTTAGGTTGTTAACCATCCAGAAGAGAAGCAGATTATCACCCTAGAACATATGCAGTTTGGTTTACCCTATCTGTCTAAAAATCAAAAATCTTAGGCATAAGGTGGAACAGGTATTTTCCATCAAGTATTGATGTACTGAACTTTAAGTCCTTACAGAATATGAGGAAAAAATTTTTTAAATATAAATGGACACATATTTTTACACAGAAATTTAGAAATCTAACAATATACAGCATTGTAGCAGGACTGTCCTGTGACATTTTCCTTTTCTTGAGTCTTTTTTTTTTTTATTTATTACCCAAAAAAGAAAAAATACAACTTTTACTTGGAGATCATATGGTAATAATTTGTATGTCGTGATAAGAAGTATATAGTTAGCAGACCAGTATGGCGCTTCTATTACACATCACTATCATCAGAGCAGTTGCTTGGTTCACAGATATCAGCATATATAGATAGGCAGGTTGAGTATCCTACCAATTAATTGCTACTTTTAAAAACCTACTGAGGTTTCTTGGGATCATTGCCTTACCCATCTTGTACATATAAATGTATGGCTTTGCCCCTGTTTCATTTCCAAGCTTTTTCCTTGCTCTCTCTTTATTATCTAATCCACAAGTTCTCTTTTCTTTTAGTTGTGTTATACCTTTCTATTGGTATTTCCCCTTTTGATTTCTTAAAGTAGGGAGACTATATGACATTTGCACATGTAGATATGATTTAACTTATGAGCATATTTTCAAATGGCATCCACTTAAATATAAGTGCTTCAAGTTTATCATTCTTCATAGCTGAGAAATATTCTATTGTATAAAAATACCACATTATTTTCAACCATTCCTCAGGTGACAGGCATCTTGGTTGTTTCTAAGATTTAGCTATAACAACTTATGCTGCTATAAACATAGGTACACATATACCACTATACTATAACGTTTTCAGTTCCTCTGGGAAAATTCCCAGTAGAGGGATAGCTGGCTTCAATGGAATTTCCAGTCCTAGTTTCTGAAGGAGTCTCCACACTGATTTTCATAATGATTGCACCAGTATACTTTCCCACCAGCAGTGGAGAAGGGTTCCCTTTCCCCCACAACCTCTGCAACATTTGTTGTTGGTTGATTTCTTTATGATAGCCATTTTTTCTGGGGTGAGATAGTATCTCAATGCTGTTTTAACTTCCATTTCATGGATGGCTAGTGGTGTGGAGCATTATTTCATGTATTTATTTGCTTTTTTAATTTTTTCCTCTGAGAAGTGCAGGTTAATCTCGGATGCCCATTTCTGGATTACTTCTTTAAATTTAAGGGGCCTAATGTTTTTTAGTTCTTTATGAATTCTACACAGCAGACCTTTATCTGAGTGTTTATTAGTTAGGATTTTTAAGAAATTGATGGGTTGTGTTTCAACTTTATTTGTAAATTGTTTTGATGTAGAAATCTCAATAAGAGTTGGTCTCACTTGATTCTTTGAAGCATTACCCATGCGATTTGATTTTTGTTCAGGAACTCTTTACCTACCCCTATGTCTTCAAGAGTTTCTCCTACTTTCTCTTCCAGGAGATTTAGTGTTTCTGTTTTAATGTTTAGATCTTTAATCCATTTTGACTTTAGCTTAGTGCATGTGATAGACCTGGATCAAGTTTTACCTTTCAGCACGTAGGGATCCACTTTTTACAGCATCATTTGCTAAAGAGGCTATCTTTCTTTGAGTAAGCATGTTCAGCCAATTGTCCAAGAACAAGTTGGTGAGTGTGTTTTGGAGGCTACTGCATCTTCTTGTCTACTCCATTGATCCTCAGGTCTATTTCATTGCCAATACCATGCTGATTTTGTCACAGTAGCTTTGTAGTATAATTTCAAGTTAGCAATTGTAATGCCTCCTGCCTCATCTTTGTTGGCCAGGATTGCCTTTTCCTAGGTCTTTTCTGGTTCCAAATAAATTTTAGAAATGATTTCTCTAATTCTGAGAGGTATGTTGGTGCTGGTTTGATAGGTATTTATTAAATCTGTACAACAATTTTGGGAGTATGTCTATATTCACGATGTTGGTTCTTCCTATCCAGGAGCACGGATATCTTTCCATTTTCTGAAATCTTCTATGATCTCTTTTTTCAGAGTACTATAATTTTCAGTGAAAAAATCTTTAACTTCTTTAGTTAGATGAATTCCAAGATATTTCATTTTCTGTGGTATTATTGTAAAAGGTATTGTTGCTCTAATTTCCATCTCAGTTTATTTGTTATCTATGTAGAGGAATGCTATTGACTTATGGGTATTGACTTTATATCCTGCTACACCACTTAATTTGTGTATAAATTCTAGCAGGTTCTTGGTGGAGTTTTTAGGTCTTCCAGTAAAGTATCCTGTCATCTGCAAATAATCATAATTTAACTACTTATTTACATATTCTTATTCCTTCTATTTCTCCTTCTTGTGTAATGACTCTACCTAATGATTCTAAAACAATATTCAATAGTAGGGGTGATACAGGATATCCTTGTCTTGTTCCAGATGTAAAAGTAAAAGATTTTAGTTTTTCCCCATTTAGAATTATGTTAACTGTTGTTTTGTCATAGACGGCTTTTATCAAATTGAGATAGAGGCCTTCTACTCCAATTTTGTGCATGACTTTGAACATGAATGAGTGTCGGACTTTGTCAAAAGCCTTTTCTGCATCAATTGAGATGATCATGTGGTTTTTAGATTTCAGTCTATTAATATAGTGTATTACATTTATAGATTGCTGAATATTGAACCATCCTTGCATCTCTGGGATGAATCCTACCTCCTCATAATGTATGATCTTCTTGATGATTTGCTGTATTCTATTTCCTACAATTTTATTGAGGATTTTTGCATCTATGTTCATGAGAGTAATTGGTGTGTAATTAGCTTTCTTAGTTGTGTCTTTCCCTAGATTTGGAATCAGTGTAACACTTGTCTCCAGGAATAATTTTGTGACAACTGCTTCCTTTTCAATTTCATTGAAGAGTTCGAGGAGTGTAGGGCTTATATTTTCCTTAAATTTCTTGTAGAATTCAGCTATGAATACATCAGGACCTAGACTTTTCTTTGTTGGCAGGCTTTTTATTACATTTCATATTTCACTTGCTGTTATTGAGTTATTGAGAGTCATTATATATTCTTGTTTCAGTTTTGGTAAATTGTACCCTTTGAGAAATCTGCCCATTTCTTCTGTGTCTTCTCTTCTGTGAGTGTAAAGATTCTCAAAGTAGCTATTGATAATCTTCTCAATGCCCACTGGATCTGTGATGATTACACCTTTTTCATTTCTTATTGCTTGTTCTTGAATTTTTTCTTTCCTCTTTCTGATGAAGTTAGCTAGGGGCTTATCGATTTTTAGTCTTTCAAAGAACCAGCTCTTTGATTTGTGGATTCTTTGACCTATTTCCTTCATCTCAATTGAATTAATTTCTGTTCTAATCTTTATGATTTCTTCTCATCATTGGGCTCTGGGTTTGGTTTACTCTTCCTTTTCTTGATGTCGGAGGTACAGAATTAGGGTGTTTTTTTGTTCCCCTTCTGTTTTCCTAACGTGTGAGTTCACAGATATGAATTTCCCATGGGGAACTGCTTTCATTACATCCCACAAATTCAGATACATTGTGACTGAATTTTCATTGAATTGTACATATTGTTGAATTTCTTATTTAATTTCATCTGTGACCCATTGATTCCTGAGTAGGGTGTTATTTAATTTCCATGTGTTTAGGGTTTTTTCTGGTTTCTTTTATCATTTAATTTCAGTTTCATTCACTGTGGTCAGATAATATGCATGGGATAATATCTGTTCTCTTGAATATACTTAAGCATGACCTATGCAGCTGAAAAAATGTATATTCAGCTGTGCTTGGGTGGATCACTCTGTATACATCCACCAAATCCATTTGTTCCAAGCTCTAATTCAGTTCTGATACTTTGCTAATTTTTGTCTGGTTGACATATCTTTTTGGGATAAGGGAATGTTAAGGTCTCCTGGTAAGATTGAGGTCTTGGATATTAAATTTTTCATTTCCATTAAGATTTGTTTTTATATGCTTGTGTGCTCCCATGTTTGGTGCATCAATATTTATGGTTGCTACCTATTCCTCTTAAATTTTTCCCCTAACCATTAAATAGTGGCCTTCTTTATTTTGTTTGATTGTTCTTGGTTTGAAGTTGAGACTGTCTGAAAATAGGATTACTACCCTTACTTCGTGGAAGTATTTCACTTCTCCATCAAACTTGAAAGAGCATTGTGCAGGATATACTAGTCTGGGCTGGAATTTTTTCCATAGAGGACTTGAAGTAATCTGCTCCATGGTCTTCTCGCCTTCATGGTTTGTGAGCAGAAGTTAGCCGTAATTCTGATGGGTTTTCCATTGAATATGATCTGCTTCTTTTCTCTAGTGGCTTTCAGTATTTTATTCTTGTGCTGGGTTTCTGGGATCTTGACTACCGTATATCTCATTGTCTTTTTAATTGGGTGGAAGTTATTTGGCATTCTGTATGCTCCAGTTACCTGAATGTCAGATTGTTTCATCTTATTTGAGAAATTTTCTGCTATTACTTCTGCCCATGTATTTGTCCTATTTGTATTGACTCCATCTTTGTCACTGATGTGTATTAGTCTCAAATTGTGCATCTTTGCATCATCTTGCAGGTGATGGATTATTTTTTTCCTGCACCCTAGTTGTTTTTCAGAGATTCTTTTTCACCTTTTCACTACCTACATCAACGTCTTCAAGATCTGAAACTCTGTCTTCATTTTCACACAAATGGTTTTTCAGACTTGTGATTGAGATTTTCAGTTCCTCTGTATCTCTTTGACTCTGCTTCATATGATCTATGTCTTTCCTATATTACTCATTCAAGGAATCCATCATATTTCTAATCTCATTTTTTATCAATGTATTCTTTAAAGGCACTTATTAATTCTTTTACTGCAGACTTTTTTTCAAATTAGATTTCCTCCATATATTTCCATATTTGATTCTTTACTTCAGATGCTATGAATTCAGATATTTTTTTTTTCAGAAATTAATTCTGCCTGGTTCCTGTATACCTTTCTGTTATTGTTTCTTTGCTTATGAAGCTGTTAATTCATATATTTCATAAGAATAAGTAAAGAAGAAGTTAAATTATCACTATTTGCAGATGACATGATACTTTACTTGGAAGACCCCAAACATTCCACCAAGAAACTACTAGAACTGATACAGAAATTCAGTAGCATAGCAGGATACAAAATCAATACTCAAAAGTCAATAGCAATCCTCTACACAGAAAGGGAAACAATAGAAACAATACCTTTTACAATAGCACCAGGGAAAATGAAATACCCTGGGATTCACTAAACCAAGGAAGTCTTTTCACGGAAAACTCCAACACCCTAAGAAAAGAGATTATAGAGGATTTCAGAAAATGGAAAGATATTCCATGCTCCTGGATAGGAAGAACCAACATCGTGAAGATGGCCATACTCCCAAAATTGCTGTACAGATTTAATGCAATCCCTATCAAACTGCCACAAACATACCTCCCAGACATAGAGAAATCGTTCCTAAAATTCATTTGGAACCACAAACCACCTAGAATAGCAAAGGCAATCTTGACCAATAAAGACAAAGCAGGAGGCATCACAATTCTTGATTTGAAATTATACTACAAAGCCACTGTGATAAAATCAACATGGTATTGGTAACAAAATAGACCTGAGGATCAGTGGAATAGATTAGAAGACGCAGAGGCATCTATGAAAACACTCAGCCATCTTATCTTTGACAAACGGGCTACACAATCTCACTGGAGCCTTTTTAACAAATGGTGCTGGAAAACATGGCTTTCTACATGCCGAAAACTAAAACTTGACCCAGCTCTATCACCATGCACTAAGTTAAAGTCAAAATGGATTAAAGATCTAAACATTAAAACAAAAACACTCAATCTCCTGGAAGAGAAAGTAGGAGGAACTCTTGAAGACATAGGGGTAGGAAAGCAGTTCATGAACAAACATATATTCGCATGAGAAGCACTTGAAAGAATCAACAACTGGGATCAACTCTTTTTAAGGAGCTTCTGCATGTCAAAAGAAATTGTCAACAGAGTGAAAAGACAACCCACAAACTTTGAAAAAATCCTAACTAATAAGCAATCAGACAGAGGACTACTGTCTAGAATATATAAAGAACTAAGATATAACACGATCCTCAAATTTAAAGACCCAATTCAGAAATGGGCATCTGAGATGAATACACACTTCTCAGAGGACGAAATTAAAGAAGCAAATAAATATATGAAAAAATGCTCCACATCGCTAGTCATCCATGAAATGCAAATAAAAACAACACTGAGATACCATCTCACTCCAGAAAGAATGGCTATCATAAGGAAATCAACCAACAACACATGTTGGAGAGGTTGTGGGGAAAAAAAACACTTCTCCACTGCTGGTGGGAATGTAGACTGGTACAACCATTGTGGAGGTCAGTGTGGAGACTCCTCAAAAGAGTAGGACTAGAAATCCCATTCAAGCTGGCTATCCCCCTACTGGGAATTTTCCCAAAGGATCTGAAAACATATTATCATAGTGATATATGTTCATCTATGTTTATAGCAGCGCAATGTGTGATAGCAAAATCTTGGAAACAACGAAGATGTCCATCACATGAGGAATGGTTGAAAAAGATGTGGTATTTCTATATAATGGAGTATTACTCAACTATTAAGAATGATAAGTTTGAAGCATTTATACTGCAGTGGATGCCACTTGAACATATACTCATAAGTGAAATAAACCAGACACACATGTGTAAATATTGTATAGTCTCACTAGTATAACAAGCGAAAAGCAGAAATACAAAAGGAAAGGTACAACAAGTAAAATCAATTGAGTCAGATAAGGCAAAGTGAATGGCATATGCTACAGGATACTAATCAGCTTTTCTTCTGGATGGTTAACAACTTAAGTTCACAAATCAGAGTCAGAGAAATAGAAGAGACACAAGGCCAGCCAACATTTTGGCCCTAGCCTTTCAAGATCAGCGAAGACTCAGGACATAGGAGAACCTGTACTGAAACACCATGAAACTCACGTGAGCTCCAAATTTTCTGAACAAGGAGATTATGGAACCACAGAGGAAAGAGATCGAAGTTCTATAGTGTGCCTGGGGAGAGTTACATGGAGAGAAAACTTTCTCTCAGGCTCTGACAGAGAGCAAACTGGTCAAGCATTGGCCGTGACTCATCCACATGGATGACACAGACAAAGGATCTACAGAATAAGATACAGGACTACAATATAAACCCTGAGGGGACTTCACTGACCACATAAGAAATATAAAGTTCATGTGTTGGTATATAAGTCTTGATCTATCTAGGTCTTAACCATCCAGCAGAAAAGTATAAAAATGAAGTATACATCGCGGGGCCATAATATTAAACTGAGCTGTAAGTGGCTATGGTCGACAACTTCTTCAGATAACTCACTATTGTTGTGGAATGCTAGACTGTGTTGGATTGTGTTGTCGAGTTCAATCACCCAAGTTAGTTGAATGACAATGGAGTGCCCACCTTTGACAGGTGTAGAGCAAGGAAGGGGTATAGAAAAAAAAATCATGATGTGTGTGTATAGACAGTACAGTTGGGATAGATAACGCTGTGCTTCTACATAATCCTATGAGAGGCAAGATTTGCACTAATGATGGTTGGACAGGATATTCTGTCAGCTTCTAGTACTACGGTCATCCACTAGGAAAATAATTGTTGAATTTTTGATATAATTCAGGTATAAAAAATAAGATATGTAAATAGCTACACTCTTAAGTTACTGATAAGAGACATCTGCTATAATAATGTCTGTAAGTATAATATCATGTATGCACCTTGTACGATACCAAAACAGTATGAAAACAGTTTGCAGTATATTAATTTATCGAATCTGTCTTGTTAAGGTGTCTTAAAACTGTCTGATTGATATTTGTACTTCAACAAAGTAAAAAATAAATTTAAAAAAATTCATACATTTCAGTTGAGCTAGTGTCCTCTGCACTTGCTCTGGGTGGGCATTGGGTTTCCCTTATGTGTTTCTGTATTAGATTCTTTACTTCAGATGCTATGAATTCAGAGATTTCTTCTTTTATTTCAGAAATTAATTCTGTTCTGAGTTCCTCTATACCTTTCTGCTGTTATTTCTTTACTTCCAGGACTGCTAATTCATTCATTCCAGCTGAGCTAGTGTCCTCTACACCTGTTTTGGGTGTGCTTGAGGCCTGAGATTGCATTTTGCTCCTTGTCTTTGTCATTTCATATAGCACTGATCTCTGAGCTTTGGTGTAGATCTTTGGTGCAGTTATTACCTTAGCACCTACTGATAGTTGTATGCAGATCTATTAAGTTTGAGTTTGTCCAGTTGTGCCTTGCCTGGATGCAGCTGTTTTGTTCAGATCCTTTCTGTTACAGCCCTTGGAAGTGAACCTGTGGTGCCCCTCCGTTGTGCCCCTGGCCCAGGGAGCCCAGGGAGCACAGAAGCTCTCCCACACGCTAGCCAGGTCTGGGCTTGGGCTCTGGGGGTCCTGAGAGAATTCACTCAGCAGGCTTGGTGGTGGGGGCTCCAGCAGGCTTCAGGGGTCCCCGTGGTGCGGTAGAGGGTCTCATTTATGTGGATGTCTGACGTTTGGTCTGAAGCAGTCCCGTAGGCTCAGTGAAGCTGAGAACTCCCCCACATGCTCGCTGGACCTGGGCGGGGCTGGAGCTGGGGATCCTGAGAGAGTTGTAGTGGTTCTCACTCATTCGGTAGGCTTGGGGGCCGAGGTTCCGGAGGGTTGCAGGGGTCCCAGTGGCTCGGTAGATGGTCTCACTTAACACGGGTGCCTGAGTTTTGGTCTGGAGCAGTCCCACGGGTGCAGGGAACCCGGAATCTCTCCCACACACTTGTCAGGCCAAGGCTGGACTGTCTTGTGAGGTTTTATAACTGGAAAAAATTCACAGAACAAACTTGCAACAAAAATAACAGCCTCCCTGGTCCTTTTGTCTCTCGATAGATGATAGATAAGATAGATAGATGATAGATAGATAGATAGATAGATAGATAGATAGATAGATAGATAGATAGATAGACAGACAGACAGACAGATAATCTGCTTCTTGTTATCTGTCTCTGGGTTTCTCCCTGTCTCTTAGTCTTGCTGTCTGTCTCTATTACTTTCAATATCTCTCAAACTCTCTGTACATCTCCCTGTCTCTGTCTCTATGTCGTTGTCTTTGTCTCCTTCTCTCTCTCTCTCTCTCTCTCTCTCTCTCTCTCTCTCTCTCTGTCTGTCTCTCTCTGTCTCCCTCCCTCCCTCTCATTTTTTACTATCTCCAGGACAGACTGTATCCATGCCTGACTTAGGACCAATGAGACAACAGTTTTAACACAGAAAACATAAAAGCAACTAAGTAAACAAGAAAATTACTTGCAGCTTGGCAGTGTGTTCAGAGCAAGGTACTATGGGTGATCTTCTGGATCAAAAATTTAAGTCAGAGGCCAAAAGCACTTCATGCTCCTAGTACAGTAATGAATGTGTCAGAACTATAGCCAATAACTAAGTGTCTTCATCAGTTGTTTCATGGACACATTCACTTCTCCATGTACAGTACAACCTTTTTGCGGGGGCCACCTAACCAATAGACAGAAATAACTCTGAAAAGAGCAATTGGAGAAGCACCTTCATGGTTTCCCAGACTCAGGGAGTTTTAAAAGGAAGATGCATTTGGTGAAAAGCAAGGATCAAAGAGATAGATGAGGAAGAATATGGCTAAAAAGAGAGCAGAAATATCTACTTGATCAATTGTGTAAAGTGGGATTCAATATAAGATTTCTTTTGAAGAAAGAATTAACTTGATTTCAAGAGAAAAAGAAGTCCTTGACTCTCTGACTTAAAAATTGATAGAAGCACTAAAATATTTTCAGTAGAGTGAAGCTATAGGAGAAAATTCAGTTGGTTTACTTCCATCCTTCCAAAGTAAAGAATAGAAAGAATGGTGCCTTCGGCTGATGGGAATACTTCATTATCTTACACCATGTAGATCCTCCAAACACAGAATCCCATGATTCCTACAGTATTGGGATTCTGCTTTACATAACTATCTATACACCAAAAACTGAAAGATGTTGTCTTAGTAGTTTTCTATGGATGATACATGGAAATACCATGTGACAAGCCAAGATCTTCTTGGCTAGTTTTGTTCCATGAAGAAACTAGCTCAGTGTCTCCTGTTCACAAACAAACCAAACTCTGCCTCCTGTCAACTCTGGTTTTCTGTATGGTTTATGCCTGTTTTAGGTTTGATAAACAAATTTACAGGCTTTTGTTTTAGACTGGGCTCCTTCTCTGGAGCCCAACAAACTAGACTAAAAGTCAGAATGAAGTTGGCTATCCTAATGTTCTACCCCACCAAATCAAAGGTAAGCTACTTGGCCTTTAAGGAATCAGAGGAGATGAGCACTAATAGCCAAGTTTTCCCAAGTGATTACTTCGGTTTTTTTTTGTTTCTTTTGTTTTTTCAGTTTGGGGGGTCTTGTATTTTTTAGGGAAGAGTCTACAGGGTGTTCAGGGTCTCACTACTAGATTGGACTTATAGTGAGTCTCCTGTTATAGCCTCCTAAGAGCTGGGATTACAGGTATGTGCCACCATGCCCAGTCTCAATTGCCATCTCAGCACGCCCAGGGTCAAGGCTGAAGCACCAGGCCAAGGGATCAAAATCCCAGCCTCTATGCCTACTTTCAGTTGTTTTAATCCACTTAGCTATTTGGCTAGCCCTTTTAAAAGAAATTACGGGCTTGGGTAGCTAAAGCATCTCTGTGCCTGCCTGAGTGGTGACACCACCTCCTTTAGGAGACTGTTGCAGTCAGCCAGCTTCTGTTCCACAATAACCACGTGTGACCAAAAGATGGTGATCAAAAATGCAGACATGTCAGAAGAGATGCAACAGGATTCAGTGGAGTGCGCTACTCAGGTGCTGGAGAAATATAACATAGAAAAGGACATTGCAGCCCACATTAAAAGGAGTTTGACAAGTACAGCCCCACCTGGCACTGCATTGTGGGGAGGAATTTCGGTAGTTATGTGACACATGAAACCAAACACTTCATCTACTTCTACCTGGGCCAGGTGGACATTCTTCTCTTCAAATCTGGTTAAAAGCATGGACTGTGCTACACATCCAGTGATCCATCCAAAACCAATGACTGCAACCTAAATTCCAAATACAGAGACTGAAAATCTTCAGCCTTGCCAAGGGAACACCTTGATCTTTTTTGTGTGTACAGGGTATTCTCTGTACTAGTTTGTTGTGGTTATAAAACATTTAGCAAAACAGCCTACATTTGTATTTATTTTCTGTTCCATACCTCCGTGGCTCATGTGTTTTTCTTTTAATCCATTCCTTTAAAGAATAAATCTGTTGGCAATGTAAAAATAAATAAATAAATAAGATTACTTTGAATCAGTACAATAATGGCATTCCTTCTGCTTCAGTCCTTGCACACACACACACACACACACACACACACACACACACACACACAAAGTAACTCGATGATAGCCAGTTAGTTTTCTGCTGTTCTCCTTCCATGACCCCATCTTGCAAGGAAAGTAATTTTGAAATGAGCAACATTCTTTTTATGTTCTTTGTTTCTGCTTTTTTTGAACCCTTCTCTGTCCATTAAACCTCTTCTGGTCAGATCTGATACTTTATAAAATGAGAGTCGCCCAAGTCTAGAATTCCAACACAAGACCTATAGTGATCTTCAAATTTTTGTCCTTAATACATTTATTTTAATCAAAATTCTGTGTCTTAATTGAGCCTCAGATGTGTCCTGGAATCCGTGTTAATGTTTTCCCTCTCCATAGTCACATGCTTAATTCTCCCCTGAATGCGCGTTTTCATTTCCCCAAACACACCACAGTGCCCACTCTTAAAATTTCTAGAGCACATTCTATTAACTATTGCATCTTTTGTTCTGCTTTGACTCAGCCTATTTTCTGAATCCAGCAACTTACACAAATCCAAAGACTGTCATCACACTGAAAATGTTAGGCACCAGCAGAATTTTTCTGAAGATATTTCAGAAAAAAATGAAAGAGAAAAATCAAATCCCATACATCAAAACACTCTACTTCAAAAAATTATCATTAAGCAAATCTGTCTGTAAAGTTCAATTCTTCCCAGCAGACATCCCATGAGGGTAGTTTTCTCCACCATTGCCCTACTCAGGACCCAGTTTAGTGATTCCTATTTTCTTCTGTCTGGCTTTATTCCCCAAATACTTCCCATTTTATTGTGTATCAGGCAAAGTGAGACTTACCATAACTCTGTCTTCAAGCATAATCTCTACCCTACTCCATAAGAAAAGCTCTTTATTTTGCCCAGGATCAAACTTCCTTTCCCCTCACAATCTGTATTGACTGCAAATTATAAACTATCTGCTCAAGTCTGCCAAGGGATGGTAAATGTCTTTGAATTCCAATGTTATGTCTTGAAGGAAATGCTATGAATATGAATGACTCTAAATCCCATTTAATAGTAAGTATAACTATAATGAGATTTTATGATAGCCAATTCATAAATATATTCTTATTAAATATGAAATTATTTCAAGTAACTGCAGAGAATTCCTGGAAAATTCCGAACAAAAAGTCATATTAATTGTGCAGTTAACAGGAATTTTAAAGATAATATGTTGCTGACTAATCTCACTGATGTTCTTTCTTCTAATTATACTGAAAGATTTCCATTACTTTCACCACAATAACACATCAGAATTATGCCACTGTCACAATCAGAGGACTGAAAATATTAAAAGATTCTTACATTCCTTTACCTTCAGGACAACTGACACCTAGAAATCCCAGATACTATCTGCTTTTTTTCAGAACATTCCAAGGATGAGGTTCTACAGCCTTTCCCAGTTTCTTATAGAGATTAAATAGAATATTCATTAGCTCTCCGACCTCTTACAGATGAGGTCTGGCTCCTTGGAGTACCCAGAAATGTTAACAACCCATGCTCAAATACAGAAGAGGAACTACCTAGACTTTGAGCTCCATATTATGAAAATAGTTAACATTATGAGAGACTTAGGTATCAAAAGAGTAAAAATAAAATCATAAATATTACCATGGTCTAAATGTTTATGCCCCACAAAATTTATATATTGAAATATGAACATGCAAGGTGATGATTTTAGGAAGAGGGAATACTGGGGAGGTGATTAAGTCTTGAAAGTTTTGCCATCATGGACTATTACCCTTATAAGATAGGTCCAATGGAGCTTTGTCGTCCCTTTACCATATAAGGTAAAGTCCCTGTACCATATAAGGTACAGTTGGAAGGCACTACTTCAGAAACTAGATCCTCAATGATTACCAAATATTTAAATATCTTGATCTTGGATTGTCCTATTCCAGAATTGTTAGAAATAAATTTTTGTTGTATAGGACATTCAGCTTATGTTATTTCTGTTATAGGAATACACAGGCTAAAATAATCATTAAGGCTCATGTTAAATTAATAATTTTCTCTGCAAAAAAGAATGACTTGAGTGGTTAGAACAGTGAGTGAGATAATAATTGAGCAAAAACTTTCATGATGTCTGGTGCTAAGAACATCTGGTAGACCTATTAACCTGTGCCCATTGTTCTGCAAAGTTGACATTAAAATAATGCTCCAAATTCTTTACACAGCATCTGGGATTCATTTATAAATGATTACAAATAATCAGACTCCTTTTCTTAAAATTTGGACTTTTGGAGCTCCTTGTAGAACAGCTACACGCACTCTAGAGCAGATGGCAGTCCTCATGAGGACTCTCCACGGCCTACAGATCAGACTGAAAAAATCAAATTTGTTTTTTAAAAAAATAAAAAGCACATATCAAGGACATTGAGGCCCCTACATTTTGGCAACAACAGCTTCATGCAGTGCCAAGATCTTACTTCAATCCCTTGAGGATTGAAAGATGGAGCACAAGCCATTATGATGCATGGATCAAATGGGTCCACAGAGATGGGTTTCTGTGCCTGTAATTAAGGCTTCAGAGTGAAATGTAAGTTTCCTACCAAAAGGACTCATTGTGAATCTCAAGGAACTACTTGGAAAAAAGTACATTTAGCCATGGGACCTGGACAGAATTCAAAGGATGATCTACATCTCTGCAGTAAAAAAGAGTAGCAGAGGCAAAGAGTAATGCCTCCACTAGGTCCCAGGAGCTCTGGAAAGTTTTCTGGAAACCCTGACCCTTAGGTAGCAAAACTAAGTATATAGATTGGGGTGGGTTCTATGCATGAGAGCACAGCAGAGAGTGACTTCAGGGACCCAGGAAAGTGGTAGTGGCTCTATGCCTACCTCTGCTCCCCAGAGAGGGAGGTCTGGGTCTAGAGGTGCTGCAGAGGTGACCAATTTTCAGACACAACTGAAAAATATCCTCCAATGTTTGTGGTAAAGGAAAAGAGTATGTCCTGCAAGCAAGACTCATGAGAATAAATGCAGCCAGACTGGCAGGCACAGGCATTGGAAGAAGTCATAGGATGAGGTCAATGATGTTTGTGAGCATGTTTCTCAGGAGGAAAAACATAGCTATGAGATCTGAGAAAAGGTTAAAGAAGAGAGAGGCGACTGCAAGGAAGAAGAGAACAAGATGGAGAATACAGCTCAGGGAGCATCATTAAAACCAAGGTTGTAGAATTGTTGGTAGAAATTAGAAGTCAAAATTGAGGACTAATAGGCCTTATAACTACAGTAGTTCTAGAATAGTTTTATGTTCATAGTAACACCCTCTATGCTAGGGGTATTTCTCCTTCCTCCCAGCGCCAGGCTGCCTCTTAGCTCCTCCTCACTGGACTTTATATTCCGAACCATACACTTTCCTCTCTTAGACACTTTTTATAGTTTGGACCTTAAGTTTCCTCTAGTAACTTGTGAAGGCTTAGTCCCCCAGTGCAGTGGTATTCAGTGCTGGGGCTTTTGAAAAGTAGTTGGGTCATGAATGTTTGAACCCTCTGAGTGGGATAACTATTTATGATGAGCTTTTAGGAGGTTGTGGATACTGTAGAAGTTGTCTTTAAAGAGTCCATTGGCCCCTCATTCATACGCATTCCTCTTCTCTTTTCCTTACCACCTTTTTCACTTTCTATCCCCCTTGACTCCACCACACGCTCCCCACCAAGGGGCTCTCCCACATCACAGGCCCAGCAACAAAAGACCTGGGACTGACACTTCTGAAACTCTGAGCCAAAATAAATCTTCCTTCCTTTAAGGTATTTGTCATAGGTATTATTTCTGTCACAGTGATAAAAAGCTAACACAACATTTTGTTTCATATACTGCAACATACAAATTAGCTTAAGATGCCACGTCCCCACAGCGTCTATGAAAGCAAAATATAACTGCATTATCCTGAGTCCCATCTTTAACAAAAGACTTCTGAAAATACAAAGCATTTACTCTTAAGGATAAGGGTAAGTTGTGGCACATGAGTTTTTGTGGCAATTTAGTGAAGACAGAATTTTCTTTTAAATCTGTGTCATGAAAAAATATTACTGTATTTTATATATTAGCATGTTTCCTCATGCCAGCCTAATTTGGGATTTAATGCAGAGTTGCCTAGACAATAGTTATGATACAGTAGCTGCCCTGCTGTTTACTCATGGGGTGTATATCCCAAATCTCCCAGTGGATGCCTAAAACTGTAAATAGTCACAAGCCTTGATAGATATGCAGTGTATGCAGTACAGAGATGCTAGACAGAGCTGACTCCTTCCCTCAATTGGACCCACAGTTGACCGCTGATAACTAACCCATCAGAAAAGAAAACTTCGGGAAGGACTTCTGAGAAGACAGGAGCAGTAAGCAGCTGCAAATTAGCCTCTTTAACATTCAGAATTCAGACACTGGGACATAACAACCTCGGAAAGTAAAGGAGGGAAGCAGATTCCCAGGACTCAGGAAGGATCTGAAGGGAGAATTAAAGCACAAAGACAAAATGAGGCTGCAGATTTCAGCACAGGAGAAGGAGGTGGCACATGAAACTTCCTTTTTAAAGAGCACAAAGTGGTTAAAAGAAAATTGGAAATAATACTAAATAATACTAAATAATTCTAAATTTCATTAAAGAAAGTAATAGGAATTTGACAATGTATTGCATAATATATATTATATATTGCATATTGTATTACATAATGTTATCTTCAAATTAGTTGTTTAGGTTACCAGATATAAACCTGGAAAATCAGTTTTAAGAAATTGTGAGGCTTCATCTGCTGTTGCCTTTATCAAATGAATGAGAACATTTTCCTTCTCTTGTCTGCTTCCAAGCCACAGTCTTTTTAGAGACCAAACACCAAGATCTCAAACTTGGACAATGGGACAATGCCTTCAATTAAGTTGCAGAATTCTGAAGGAGAGATACTTGAAGTTAATGTTGAAATTGCCCAATAGTCTGTGATGATCAAGACCGTGTCGGAAGGTTTTGGAATGGATGATGAAGGAGATGATGACCCAGTTCCTCTACCAAATGTTACTGCAGTGATATTACAAAAGGTCACTCAGTGGTGCGCCCACCACAAGGATGACCCTCCTCCCCCTGAGGATGATGAGAACAAAGAAAAGGGAGCAGATTACATCCCTGCTTGGGACCAAGAATTCCCGAAAGTTGACCAAGGAACCCTTTTTGAACTTATTCTGGCAGCAAACTGCCAAATCAAAAGCTTGCTTGATGCTACATGCAAAGCAGTTGCCAGTATGATCAAGGGGAAAACTAGGGAGATTGCAAGACCCTCAATATCAAAAACGACTTTACTGAAGAAGAATAAGCCCAGGCATGCAAGGGGAACCAGTGGTGTGAAGAGAAGTGAAATGTGCCTGGCATTGTAACACTGTAAGGATTGTTCCAAATACTAGCTGCACTGCTCTGTTTATAATTGCTAATATTAGACAAACAGTGGACAAGTGAAACGGCAAAACAATTATATTAGCATAACATTCTCCTCATTGCATGTGTGGTTACAGATTCCAAACCAATGGGTGAATTTCTTCTAGTCTGAGAAAAATTTTTTCTTTATTCTTAATAAAACTGGACTGTGAATTCAATGTAGAAAGTTGACATTTTAGCTTTCCCTCTTTTTGTAAAGTGATTTCTGCACAGGTTATTGTCCAGTTAACTTTAGTAAGCTTTTAGAAGTTGGCATTATAAACAAAACAACCTCAAAAAGTTTTCTGCAAAAGAATTAACAAAATATTATCTTTATTTACCAGCTGGAAACTGGAAAAAGACAACTTGAACTGTTCCAAGTGGGGTTGTTTAGAACATCTTCCAGCCACCTTAGAGTCAAGCAGTATCACCGACATAGCTTAGCCTGTATGGAGCAGGACACCCTTAGCTAGACCTGAGGACTTGTTTGATTTGTTTTCAAATTTTTAATCTTCTAAGCTTTGAACATATTACCTAGAGACCCAGTAACTACCAAGTTTGTGGTTTTGGGGAGAAATATAACTAGACAGCTTGTTAGCTTTTCAATTAAAGACAACACTTAATTCATGAAAAAAATAGTTATGAGAAAATATAAAGAAAGAAAAAAAATTTAAATTTAAGCACTACCTGCTCCTCTCAATAGACCAGCAGAAATCAGTCATACAACCCTGACTTCTAGTCCACAGGATGAGAGGATGCTTGAGTCTAGAGCACAACCGGGAAGGTGGCTCCAGAAGCCTCCAAGGAGAAATGCACCAGTGAACCGAGTAGGGTCTGCTGTGAGTTATAGCAGCTGCTGAGTGACACCAGTCAAGGAATCCCCTGTAGAGTATGCTGGCAAGATGCCATTTTCAGGAGAGGCCAAATAAACCCAGGACATGAAGCAGTGATGAAGTGGCTTCCTCCTCTCTAGTGTCTGGGTGAGGCACAAGCACAGGAGACCTTCAGGGTCAGGGATCTAGGGTCAGGCTGGCAAGAAACACCCAGAGTGCTGGAGGCTGGACAACCCTAGCCCTATTTCCACAAAAGCCAGGATCAGCCTGAACATCTGTAGATTTCAAAGTGCCAGAATCATCCAGAATGTTGTACCATTCCTACTGCAGGCTTTTTGGCTTTATTTTTTTTTTTTACACATTCAAAAAGTTTATTAACTTAAAAAAGGAACTATAAATTTCAGTTTTTAAGAGTAGCAAAAAAAAAATCAGTGTACAGATTGATGGGAAATATAAATACATGATGAGCTCTGAACGGACAGAAAGCATCTTGTATTTTACATACTAAAATTTCTTTCAATTTAAATCATTCAGAATTACGTATACTTTTAGGAATGTTGAAGTTATGATCAATACTACAAGAGAAAAGTTTGGCTCTTATTTATTAGCCCCAAAAGGGTCACTAGAATATTAAGTTTGGGCAAAAGGGCATGTAAACAACAAAAGGTACCAGGCATGAAGAAGTCTAAAAGAGGAAATGTGGATTCATTTATAGACCTTTAAATTCAAATCAATACTTTTCTGTGAGTTAAAACACAACTAGAAATGTCAAATATTTATACATGAGTTGAAGAACAAACATGCATTACTTTGAAAAAGCCAAACTCTGATGGTCGCAGCATCCACAGTGGGTATTAGGCTTTAGGAAAGAGGGGGTTCTTTCATGGTTTCAGAGTTACAAATCCATTAGGTCATCATCTGGTAAAGTTGGTTCTACAGTGTTAGACCATAGGAAACGTAGGAGAAGTTTAGTGGTAGTTTCCTCTAGAATTAAAAGCACTGTGTGGCTGAATCACAAGGTGTGCAATTCTCACTTCTGGAAGTATTTCTGAGTGTGATGGGCAGAAAAGTTTTATCTGCTATGAAGGTATGTGGAGAATGTGCTTTCAGTATCTACTGCTTGAACTTGAGTGAGTTCAGTTCAATTTTCTGAGCAAACTATGTAAAAATAGGTAACAATCAATCCAGAATATGACTGCCTCTGGATCAGAAATTAAAGTTATCTGATAGCAAACAAGTGTATACAACCTATAGTTTTTAAAAAGTCCAGTAATTTTGAATATGCATTTTTCTCTTAAACAGAATTTTTACATTTATTTATTTATTTATTTATTTATTTATTTATTTATTTTGTGGAACCAGGGATTGAACTCAGGTCCTTGAGCTTGCCAGGGAAGCACTTATCCCACTGAGCCATCTCCCTAGCCCTAAACAGAATTCTTTTAAATCTTTAAAAAATATTTGAGAGGCAAACTTCATATGTAATCTCCACATGGTTTTCTTTTCTTTTTTAATTTTGCACTTTTTATTATTATTTTTAAAGAATTAAAAATAGTGATAGAAGAAAACAGCATTATACATGATACAAGATTTCACTAAACAAAGTAATAGCAATCTAACAATGGTTGCTCTATTACATGATACTATGTGCAAATTAGGTTTTCAAATCGCCAGATATAAATGTATAAGTTTAAAAAAAAAACAGTAACTAAGAAGTTATAAGAAATTCAAGAGGGAAAGGAATGTGTCGACCTTCACAGCAGTGAGAATGAGAGAGAGCTGCCCCTAGCCATGCTGAGGAGCTGCGCCACGCCCCTGCGCACACTCAGAGCAGAGAATTTTAGTGGCAGTTTCCTCTAAATTACCACTAATGGCGTGCGCCCTCTGGCCTCCATGCTCGAAGCTGTGAGGTCATTTGCTTCTGAAGAAGTTGTTGACAAGGATTATGCCCTCCCCAATCCCAGCTGAAGTAAGGACTTACGACTTCTCTTTGACCAGTTCATGAAGAATTGTGAAGAGGGCTCTTGGAAGAGCTTGCCTTCCTAAAAACGGAGCTTAACTTGGCATTCTAGAGACTTCAGAACCATTTATGTTGACCAAAAACTTCTGAAAGAAGAGCATATATAACGCCCAGATTTTCACCGGAAGCTTTGAGGAAGGCCTGGGCTTTGAATATGTGACGTCCTATAATGATGCCGAGAAAGGAGTCGTGTGCTTTTTCCAAGGAAGCCCTCACTTGTAGGGAGCCCTAGGACTCACTCATGGTGGTGCCATTGCAGCCATCATCGATGCTACTACTGGTGTCACAAGTCAGCTTCCCCAGCAGCAGATCCTGAGACAAAGCCTTTATGCCAATGCTTATTAAGGAAGTCTCCCAGAGAAAAGTAACAAGGGAGAGGGAGAAGCAGGACAGTCAGTGCGTGTGAGGAAACCACCTTAGGTTCTCAAAGTCCTGCCAAGAGCAGCGGCAACTTGATGGCACAAGCAGACTCCACAATGAAGTGTGTTCCTCAGACGCTCCCTGTCTCAGAGGAGGGAACTCGAGGCTTCATACACCCACACGTGGTGGCCAGAAGACAACAGCTGTCTTGCAGATGTGAGCTCTTAGGATTCCTAAGAGGCTGTGTGTATGTAGGGAATGTTGACAGAGGATGGGCATTGGGGGTTGAACTAAGCCCTTCACACTGAGCTACATTACCAGTCCTTTTTAATTTTTTAAGGTAGGGTCTCACTCAGTTGTCCAGGCTATGCTCAGATTTGCAATCCTTCCTCAACCTCTCCGACTACTGAGATCCCAGGTGTGTGTCTGGCTAAGGCACATAAGTCTTGTAAAGTGAAAAAAAAAAAAATAAGATCTGAGTGAAGCATCAGCAACTACTGTGTAACAAAATGCAAACATTTCACATAACTTCACACAGAGTTTAGTATCCAGTAAAAACAAAGAACATAAAAAGCTAAACCAAACCAATTAAAAAAAAAAAAAAAAAAAGCTCAACATGATCTTCAAGCATACAGCTGTATCCTCACTATAAAAAGAAGTGGATTCTGACCCAGTAATAAAGAGCAGTGACACAGAATGGGAAGTTGGAAAGTTCAACACATAAGTCTCCCAGTGAGGTTTTGTGGCTTTCATCACAGTAGATTTATAGTATAATTTCAAGTCAGCAATTGTAATGCCTCCTGACTTGTGTTTGTTGGCCAGGCTTGTCTTTGCTATTCTAGGTCTTTTCTGGTTCCAAATAAATTGTAAGAATGATTTCTATAGGTCTGGGAGGTATTTTGTTGGTAGCTTGATAGGGATTGCATTGAATCTGTACAACAATTTTGGGAGTATGGCCATCTTTATGATGTTGGTTCTTTATATCCAGCAGCAGGTATATCTTTCCATTTTCTGAAATCCTCTATGATATCTTTTCAGATTACTATAATTTTCCATGAAAAGATCTTTAGCTTCTTTGTTAGATGAATTCCAAGATATTTCATTTTCTTTTTCTTTTTTTTAAAAGTCTTTTTGAGACAGGGTCTTACTATGTAGTTCAGGCTGACCTTATGCTCACTTTGTAGCTCAGACTGGTCTCAAACTCACAACAATCCTCCTGTCTCAGCCTCCTGAGTGCTGGGATTACAGACCTTCACCACCACACCCAGTTAAGATTTCATTTTCTGCAGTGCTATTGTAAAAGGTATTGTTTCTATAGTTTGCCTGTCAGTGTGTTTGTTATATGTGTAGAGAAATGCTACTGACACTTGAGTATTGACTTTATATCCTGCTATGCTGCTGAATTTATGTTTCAATTCTAGTATCTTCTTGGTGGAATTTTCTGTCATCCAAGTAAAGTATCATGTCATCTGCAAATAGTGATAATTTAACTTCTTCTTTGCCTATTCTTATTCCTTTTATGTCTCCCTCTTGTCTTATGGCTGTACCTAATGATTCCAAAACTATATTGAATATGAGGGGTGATAGAGGACATCCTTGTCTTGTACCTGATTTAAGAGTAAAATATTCAGTTTTTCCCCATTTGGAATTATATTAGCCATTGGGTTGTCATAGATGGCTTTTATCAAGTTGAAGTAGAGGCCTTCTATTCCAATTTTGTGTATGACTTTGAACATGAATGAGTGTTGGACTTTGTCAAAAGCCTTTTCTGCATCAATTGAGAGGATCATGTGGTTTTTAGTTTTTGCTCTATTGATACAGTGTATTACATCTATAGATGTAATATTGAACTATCCTTGCATTCCTGGGATGAATCCTACCTGGTCATGGTGTATGATCTTCTTGACGATTTGCTGTATTCTGTTTGCTAGGATTTTATTGAGGATCTTTGCATCTACGTTCATGAGTGAGATTGGTCTGTAGTTCTCTTTTTTAGGTGTGTCTCTCCCTGGTTTTGTTATCAGTATAATACTTGCCTCCAGGAATAAATTTGTGACAACTGCTTTCTTTTCAATTTCATTGAAGAGATCCAGGAGTATAGGGATTATATCTTCTGTAAATTTCTTGTAGAATTCAGCTGTGAATCCATCAGGACCTAGACTTTTCTTTGTCAGCAAGCTTTTTATTACATTTTGTATTTTCTTGGCTGTTATTGGTTTATTGAGAGTTGGTCTATCTTCTTGATTCAGTTTGGTAATTTTTACCTTTCTAAGAATCTGGCCATTTCACCTGTGTCTTCTATTCTGTGAGCATAAAGATTCTCAAAGTAGCTATTGATAGTCTTCTGAATTTCCATTGGGTCTGTGGTGATTTCACCCTTTTCCTTCCTTATTTCTTGTATTTGAACTTTCTCTTTCCTCTTTTTGATGAGGTTAGCTAGAAGTGGCTTATCAATTTTATTTAGTCTTTCAAAGAACCACCTTTTTGATTCATTGATTCTTTGCACTGTTTTCTTCGTATTAATTGAATTACTTTCTGCTCTAATCTTCATGATTTCTTCTCATCTTTGGGCTCTGGGTTTGGTTTGCTCTTGCTTTTCTACATGTTGGAGGTATCGCTTTAGTGTGTTTATTTGGTCCCGTTCTGTCTTCCTAATGTGTGAGTTCATAACTATGAACTTCCCTCAAAGAACTGCTTTCATCGCATCCCATAAATTCCAATAAGTTGTGGTTGAATTCTGATTGAATTGTAGATATTGTTGAATTTCTTGTTTAATTTCATCTGTAACCCATTGATTGCTGAGTAGGGTGTGGTTTAATTTCCATGTATTTAGGAGCTTTTGCTGGTTTCTTTTTTCGTTTATTTCCGGTTTCAATGCACTGTGGTCAGATAACATGCATGGGATAATTTCTGTTTTCTTGCATATACTTAAGCATGACGTATGCACCAATATGTGGTCTATTTTTGAGAATGACCCATGTACAGCTGAAAAAAATGTGTATTCAGCTGTGGTTTGGTGGAACACTCTATATTTCCACCAAGTTCATTTATTAAAAGCTCTGGGTCAGTTCTACTACTTCTTTCCTAACATTTTGTCTAGTTCACTTGTCTTTGTGGGATAAGTGGGTATTTAGATCTCCTGTTAAGATTGTGTTATTGGATATTAGCTTTTTCATGTCCATTAAGATTTGTTTTACATAGTTGGGTGCTCCTCTGTTTGGTACATTCATATTTATGAGTGTTACCTATTCCTGTTGAATTCTTCCCCTAACCAGTATATAGTGTCCTTCTTTATTTCATTTCAACATTCTTAGTTTGAAGTGGTGACTATCTGAGAACAAGATTGCTACCCCTGCTTTTTTCTACGGTGCTGGGGCATGCAGTACTCTTTTCCATCCTTTCACTTTAAGCCTATGAATGTCCTTGAGTTAAGTGTGTTTCTTGTATACAGCATATTTTTGGATTCTGTTTCCTAATCCACTGTGCCAGTCTATTCCCCTTAATTGGTGAACTGAGTCCATTTACACTGATGCTTATAGTTGCCATGTGTTGACTTATGATTGTCATGTTATTTACCTGCTGTTGTTTACTCCTTTTTGTCCTGTGTTTAGTTGTTTGCCCTACTTAGTGGGTTCCCTATGTTCTCATTCTTGGAGTTCTGGTCATTGTGGTCCCTCTCTAGAACCTCTTTCATTTGCCTGTGTAGGGATGGCTTTGTTGTCATGAAATTCTTTAGTTGTTATTTGTCATGGAAGTATTTCACATCTCCATCAAGTTTGAAAGAGAGTTTTGCAGGGTATAGTTGTCTAGGTGGAATTTGTTTTCGTAGAAGACTTAAAGTACTCTGCTCCATGCTCTCCTTGCCTTCATGGTTTGTGAAGAGTAGTCAGCCATAATTCTGATGGGTTTTCCTTTGAATGTGATCTGCTTCTTTTCTCTAGCAGCTTTCAGTATAGTATTCTTGTGTTGGATTTCTGGAAGCTTGACTATTATATGCCTTGATGTGTTTTTAGTTTGGTTGATGTTATTTGGTGTTCTGTATGCTTCAGTTATCTGAATGTTAGACTATTTCCTCATATTTGGGAAGTTTTCTGCTATTACTTCTTCCCATATTCTTTTTATATCATTTGTGTTGACTCTTTCTTTCTCTTGATGCCTATTAATCTCACATTACTCATCTTGTTATCATCTTGCATGTGATGGATTATTTTTTCTGCATCCTAGTTGTCTGTTAGAGATCTTTTCTTACCTTTTCACGAGCTGCATCAGTGTCTTCAAGATCTGACACTCTGTCTTCTCTTTCACTCAAACGGTTTTGTGAACTTATGATTGAGATTTTAAGTTCTTCTATATGTCTTTCACTCTGCTTCATTGGATCTTTTTCTTTCCTGTATTGTTCATTCAAGGAATCCATCATATTTCTAATTTCCTCTTTTTTTCTCAATTTCTTCACTAGAGATAGCTATTAATTCTTTTACTGCAGAGTTTTTTCCAAATTGGGTTTCCTCCATATATTTCCGAAATTGATTCTCTACTACAGATCTTATGATTTCAAAGATTTCTTTTTTATTTTGGAAATTATTTCTGCTTTGACTTCCTCTTTACCATTTTGCTGTTGTTTCTTTGCCTGAGATGCTCTTAATTCACATGTTTCAGCTGGAATAGTGTTCTCCAAGCTTGTTCTGTGTATGCCTTGGGTTTGCTCCATGTTTCTGGATTTGATTCTTTACTTCTGATGCTATGTATTCAAAAATTTCTTTGTTTCTTTCAGGCATTAATTCTGGTCTGAATTCCTCTATAACTTTCTTTTGTTGTTTTCTTGTTTCTGACTGTTAATTTGTCCATTTTAGTTGCATTAGTGTCCTCTGCACTTATCATTGGTGGGCTGGTGGCCTGAGATTGCATTTGGCTCCTTGTTTTTATCATGACTTATAGCTCTGTCCTCTGACTTTTGGTGTAGAGTTTTGGTGCAGTTCTAACCTTAGAACCTTATGAAATTCAGCTATTGTTACACCAAGCTCTAGTTTATGTAGTTTTGCCTGGCTTGGATCTGTCTACTGTGCTCACCTCCTTCCTGTTGCTGTCCTTAGAGGTGAGCCTGTTGTACCCCTTTGATAAGATGTTCTGCTTCCGGATTAGCTGCCTGATTTTGACCCTAGTCTCAGTGGAAGGACTTCAGCCTCAGAGTTTCTCCCCAGGCCTGTATGTCAGGCCCAGGCTGGGTTTAGAGGGGTATAGACAGTGGGCAGAAGAGCACAGAAGCTCTCTCACACACTCACCAGGTCTGGGCTTTGGTGGGTCTGTTGGAGTACCAAAAGGGTAATGGATGTTCTCATTTGCCGAGCCAGCTGTGCTGGGTCTGGGGCCGCAGGGCAGGAGTTGAGAGCACTAGGAAAGGTCTCTCTGGTGGGGTGGGCCTGCAGTTCTCACTCACTGGCCAAGTTGTGCTGGGTCTGGGGTTGTGGGGCAGAACTGGGGAACTCTGGGAAGGTCTCTGTAGCGTGGGGAGCCTGGTGCTCTCCTCTACTACTACTTCTGCCCATATTCTTTTTATACCATTTGTATTGACTCCTTCCTTCTCATTGGTGCCTATCAGTCTCACATTGTTCATCTTTGCATCATCCTGTAGATGTTAAATTATTTTTTCCTGCATCTTAGTTGTTTTTAAGAGATCTTTGCTTACTTTTTCATTAGTTGCATTGGTGTCTTTAAAGTCAGAAAGTCTACTTTCACTCTCATTCAAACGGATTTGCCAGCTTGTGACTGAGGTTTTAATTTCCTTTCCACATCACTTTGCATCTGTTTCATACATTCTATTTCTTTCCTATATTGCTTGTTCAGGGACTCCATCATTTTTATATTCTGCTTTATGTTATTATCAGTATATTTTTTTCAGAAGCACTTAGTAGTTCTTTGATTTTAGTTATCACTACATTTTTTTACTTCAGAAATTATTTCTGATCTGATTTCTTCTACACCTTTCTGCAGTTGTTTCTTTACTTCCAACATTATTATTTCAGAGATTGCAGGTGTGTGGTTTCCAATTTCCTCTATGCTAGGGTCTTCTGCATTTGTACTGGGTGGACTTGGGGCCTGAGACTGCTTTTTGTTCCTTCTATTTGTAATTTTGTGTACCACTGATTTTGACCTTTGGTGTAGAGCTTAGAGAGTTCTTACCTTAGCACCAGGTCTGGATCTATGTAGTTCAGACTCCTCCAAATGGCTGTGGCTTGGTCTGGCTGCTGTGCTCCACTTCTTCCTGCTGCAACCTTGCAGGTGAACCCTTTATGTCACTCTGGCAAGATATTCTGCTCCTGAATCAGCTGGGTGGGTCTTGTCTCTAGCCTCTTTGCAGCGAGTTCTGCTGAAGGGTTCTACATGAGGCTTGTGCTCTGGGCCACTCAGGATCTGATGGCCTGGGCAGTCTCACTCACATGCCAGGCCTACACTCTGGGTTGATTCAGGTCCGGTGACCTGGGCTAGTTTCTTTTATGAATTGTTTCCATCATTTTTAAACTATGGCAGATTGTGTTCAGGGGAAAAACAAATGGAATTTATACTTTCATAAATAACAAAACAGGTAACAGTCTCTGATATGCATAGGAAGCAGACATGCCCCTGTAAAATTCTAGCCTTTCAAGGTCAGTGAAGACTTAGGAAAGAGGAGAACCTGTACTGTAACATCGTAGAACTCAGTTGTGCCCCAAATTTTCTAATCAAGGAAATTATGAAGCCACAGAGGAATGTGATCCATGATGTATAGTGTGCCTAAGGAGAGTCACATGGAGAGAAAACCTTCTCTCAGGCTTCCACAGAGAGCAAATTGGTCAAGCAATGTCCGTGATTCATCTACATGGCTGACACTGACAAAGGATCTACAGAGTGAGGTACAGGGTTACAGGATAAACTCTGAGGGTACCTGACTGACCTTATGTGATATAAAAATTACATTTCTTTTTATATATGTCTTGCTTTATTTTGGTCTTAACCATCCAGCAGAAAAGTATGGAAAGGAGGTTATATAATAAAGCCATATTAATATACTGAGTTATGAATGGCTCAAATCAACAACTTCTGCGGATAACCAACTACTACTGTGGACTGCTGGACTGTGTTCCGTTGTTTGATGAATTCATGCATGGTGATGTGCACCTGTAATCCCAGCTCTTGGGAGGCTGTAAACAGGCTAATCACTATGAGTCCAATCTAGTAGTGAGGCCCTGAACACCCTGTGGACCCTTCACTAAAGTACAAGAAAGAAAGAAAGAAAGAAAGAAAGAAAGAAAGAAAGAAAGAAAGAAAGAAAGAAAGAAAGAAAGAAAGAAAGAAACTTGCTAATAAAAATCTTTAAAAAATTACAACAAATCCCATATTGAGTCAGGTGTTACAGTGAATACCTGACTCAGTACTTGGAAGCTGAGGCAATAGGACCAGAATTTGAAACTCTTAAACTGCGTGGTGAGACCCTGTCTCAAAAAGAAAATGCTCTATATTGGAATATTACACACCTACAATAGTTAAACAACAATGGAATACCCTTCTCCGACAAAACTAAACAAAACAAGGAGATACAAATGAGTGACCATTTTATATCTGTATATTCAAAATAGTTAGGATAGATGTATAGCTTTTTTCTGTTAATTCAATGAATAGAAAGATTTGTTCTAATAGTGTTTGTGGAGAGGATAACAAGTCTGTGTCTTGTACAATGAATAAACACTAAGACAACAACATGCAATGTATTAATTATTGAAACTGTCTTACTAATCAGTTTTGAAACAGCCCTATTGCTATTTGTTTCTCAATAAAATTATTTAAAAATAAACATAAATAAATAAATTTTACTCATCCATCTGGAACCAGAACTAAGATCATTGGTGAAATAGGCCTCAAAATAATGGACTTAATTTACTTGCTTTATTGGGCTTCTATCAGACAGTTGTAAGTTGTGGAGTCTATAAAAATTGGGTTGTTGAGGAGATAGCTGTGTGGTCCGAGCACCTGCCTGGCAAGTGCAAAGATCCAGGTTTCTTTCCTGGTACCACATACCCTGAAACTAGGCCTGGTAGCACACACCAGTAATTCCAGCACTTAGGGGACTAAGGCAGGAGGATTGTCACAAGTTTGAGGCCAGTCTGGACTATACAGTGAGTTCATTGACCTACATAGAGAAACCTTGTGTCAAAAAAAAAGAGGAATTTGTTTGTGGAGTCTTTCTTTCTTAAAACACCTTCTAAAGAAGGTGTTTTCTAAAGAAACACTATTTCTCAAAGAAAATCACTATGTGCATAAAACTAAAAAGTGAAAATACCTTTATTCTCAAGACGCCGAAGAGTCACATGGAGAGAAAACGGCAGATTGGACTTTATACTTTCATAAATAAATAAGTTCAAGCCCAGACTGGTCTTGAACTTGCAACAATCCTCCTGCCTCAGCCTCCCTAGTGCTGACAAGTTCACATTTATACAAATTGATCATATAAAAATTGATCATATAGTATTTTTGGATCCAGAAATCCATGCTAGAGTTGAATATATAACTTTACAGGTGAAACCTATCAGAATTTCTATTAGCATTATTCCTAAGAATTA
>PVKA01020280.1:0-40625 GCA_004027165.1 Ctenomys sociabilis | reverse complement strand
TAATAGTGGCTCAAGTAATGGTAATGAGCATAGCCGGGATGGTGGTAGCAGCAGTAACCCTGGGGGCTGGGAGAGGCGAAGACTGAATAAATGCTTACACTAGGATATATCCCTAGTTCAAGGCATACCAAGAAACTGCCAGCAAACACAAGCATTTAGACCACAAAGGTTCTGGGAACCTTCCAGCATACACTGCTTTGCTAACTAATCGTTAGCACCAGGGCAAGGCCAAAGCAAAGCCTGAGAAAATCACACTGGTGCTGGGGCTCTCCCTGACAACATCTTTGTTGATTACTCTCTCTCTCTACTCTAAAGAAGAACCACCTCACCTTCTGCCCCACCCAATAAAACGGTGCGGTAAATATAATTACTTCCACCATCTAATCAATAGCGGATTGCTCCTGGCCCCTGCCTGTTCAATATCAGTGTCTGGGATCACAGAATCTTGATACTCCCCTCAAGATGTCAATTTCTGCTTAATGTTAGATAAACCACATCTATCAACCCCACCCGCTAATGAGATTTCATTGTGTCATTAATAATACACATCTTAAAAATATGTTCTCAACTAATATAACATGAAATATGAGGTTGCAAATATTCTACACTTGCCAGTCGTATAACTCCCAATTGCCAGTTGAACAACCCAAATCAATGTTATATTAAACAATCTCAGAAAGTGATTATGGAATTTGAGAGACAACCAACAGATAGGCGAAGAGCAACTGTTTTCCCATTGATTTTTCTAAGACAGATAGAGAATTAAAAAGTCATCTTCATCCATAGTAAGAGGCCAGTTAGTCAAACTTAACTTGAAATATTTGTCACTCCCAAAGAAGGGAAGTCCTCTGCCTTGAGTCTGGGTCTCCTGTTCCAAAGGAGCACAGGATGTAGGGTCTGCAGGCCTGGCACACACACAGAAACCAGACCCATGACTTCTCATCAGAAATGCATTGCTCATTGCATGCAGCCTGGGTGCCTGCTGCTGTGGTCCATATGTACACGGGATAGACACTGGCTTTGCAGCCCAATTCTGAGAGGAGCTGTCTCCACATCAAATCCAGAGCAGGAAACCCCAGGGAGGGCAAATAGCATTGCAAACTAAAAACAGATGCAGGGAAATGCAGGCAACAAGAAGAGGTGCTGCAGAGTAATTAGCAGGCTCGAGTTCTCCTGATCTGGAAAATCACATTTATTTTAATTGCCTCACTGCACTGTTTGCCCTGTAAAGCGTTCAGTTCCCTCCTTGTTATTTCCTTACTAGCAATATTCTTTGTTTTGGAGACAAGGCAATCATCAGGCACCTCTTCCTGGGTTTGTAGCTCTTACGCAAATGACAGGCAGAGTGTGTGAGAGAGGCTGTCTGTAAATATTTTGTTGGTAATTCACCATGATGTCTACTGCACTGTGTGCCAATTATTTACTTAGGGACATAATAAATGGCAAGTTTCTTCAGCAGAGGGAAATTGTCGTCTGGGCCTCATTCTTAAAGAGAGCATCTTCTTGGGGCCAGCAAGAAGCTCCGGGTCTCTTATGAGGCCACTAGTCATGCTGGCCAGCTGCACCCATGTGTGCTGAGGCTGCAGCCTGAGTGCCCAGGCTTATGGGTCTTCCTACATAGCTAAGGATCTAGGCATGTGCATGCATGTACTTAAACACACTGAGTGTGCAAGAACCCTGCTTCCCTAGATTGTGTCCTTTCGACTTTTCACACTCTTGTCAATAAACACCTACATGTCCACTCAAGGACTGAAAACGAGTGTCATCTATGGCTGTATATTCAGTGTTCCTTCATCCAATCTCTTATAGAAACTATGGATGCTTCCACACAAAAACACCAAGGAGATCAATGGTCCTTTATTTTTATCCAGGGACAGCCTGTTCACATTGGAAAGCCTGAATCCAGCTGTCCCTTGGACTCTCCCTCTCTTTATTTCCTTCCCCCTCTCCTTCATCTTATTTTCAAAAAATCAATGGGAAAATATTTTACCCTTACCTACTCATTGGCTTTCTCTCAGATTTCATAATCACTCTCTCAGATTGCTTAATATAACATTGATTTGGATTTCAAGATCCTTCTAAGTTTGAATTGCTATCATTCTAGAACTTTCTTTGGTTAATAAATATTTTATTTTTAAAATTTTCCAAATAAAGGATGAGCCTATCCTCTATCTCCTGTCCTGAGTTTGCAGAGATTACTTCAAAATCTTCATCTATTTGCCACCTCACTGGACCCTAGAAATAATAAAGGCAATGGTAGATTCGGTTTCAAACCGTAGCCAGTCCCTCAATATGTGGCAAAAAGGAAAATGTTATATGTAATTCGCTACCCTTGTATCACAAGGAGAAGACCTTAAATTATGTGTCTGCGTCATATTTACATAAACCAGACACCTCGTATTTTCTAAGTGGATACATCTATCCAAAAACTTTAAAATGGTAAATTTTAATGAAAGAATGGGAGCAATCACCCTGGTCTATCCTCTAGCCTTTGAGAGCCAAGGGACCCTGCCATTCAGAATATTTTCCACCAAATATTGGCAAATTTAGCTGGACATAGTGGCACATGCACATAATCCCAGGGCTCTGGGAGGCTCAGTCAAGAGGATTAGAAGGTTGAGCCTAGCCTGAGCAATGTAAGGGAGCTCTGTCTCAAAATAATAAAAAAAAAACTAACAGGCTGAAGAAGTAGCTCAATCTGAAAGCCCTGGGTTCAATGTCTAGTACTACAAATATGCTACTACTACTACTACTACTACTACTACTACTAATAATAATAATAATAATAATAATAATAATAGGCAACCTTCTAAAATGGGTCAGTATGTTGATCATAATCTGCTAAAGTAAAAAATTAGCTAGCAGATTTTCTTGCTTCTCAGTGACTGGTCCACTTTGAGCTGCATAAACACAGCCATACAAAAACTCTGCTGAGATCCTCAGGGACACACACGATGCTTGGAGGTCCACAGGTTAGTGGGACAGGGAAGGACTTGCACAAGCTGGCCAGTGCTGAAGATAGCACCCAAGACTGTAAAACCTGGGCAGCAGAGGCAAAGCACTTAGGGGACAGATTTTCAAATGTCCTCCATTTCCTTTCACCCTTCATAGCAAGGGGACACTTTGGGAAGCCAGTGTTGATTGCGAAGGGTCTTTCAAAACCAAGTCTCATAAAGGGTAGTTCCCAACCCTACAGACCATGTAGAGTTGTGTTATATTCATATAAACCAAGACTTCCTATTGTCACACTCCTCACAAAGGGACACTCATGCAGGGCATCATTTAGCCAAAATTAAGGAGTTCTCTGAGCTCAAGCTGTAGGCTATGCAGCAAGTGAGAGCCATTCCTTCAGCTCTTGTGTTTTCCTTTCCTACCTTCCTTCCTTAGTACTATCCTATACCCTCCTGTCTGCCTTCAGGGATCCCACGTGGACAAGACAGCGGGTTACTGAAGCCCCGTGACAAGCATGTTCCTTTCTTCTTTCTTCAAGCAAAGTTTCAAAAACATGTCTCAGTTTGTTTAGAAGCAGCACTGTGATTGATCCACTCCGGTTTTGATGGCTGCAGCAAACACCTGTGTAAGGAAGGGGGAAGTGGAGAAAGGAAAAAATGCACCAGCAGCTTCCTCAGCCAGAGAAGGAATTATGTGTAAATGATGCTCAGGCTGTACTGAGCAAGTCCAGAGGTGCAGTGGGCAGGTTTGTAGGATGGGTGCAGTGGGAAAATCACTCTAACACAAGACACATGCGAGTGCCAGCCCTGTGCTGCTGGGCAGCCCAAGGCGGAGTTCAAGGCTGTGAGATCAAGCCAAGTGCACAACCTTTACTCTGATCTCAGGTCCGAATCCAGTAATGTGATTTTCTGCCCAAGTCGGGGAACCCATGCGCTCCCAGTAATTCCTCAGGAGGTTTTGTTTTCATCCATTAGATCGTGGAATCATTAACCTTCGATATTCTGAGGTCTTTACAATTTGCCTGGTCCTTTTTCAGAGAAGTTAAGTGCCTTACCAAAGGCCCCACAGTGAGTCCACACAGAATCCAGACCATAATCTAGATATTAATATCTGCTCTGCCATTAGTGTTGCCAAAGAAACAAGGTGCCGGTTCTACCTAGGCGCTACACTGAAGTTGGACTCTAATCGGAAAGATCGTGATGATAAAGTATGTCATATGACAAGACTCTGTGTAAGTAAACCAAAACTAATTTTAGAAGATTATTCAGCGTTCTCAGTTCATGATGGCTGCCTCACAGGCCCTTGGTCTTTTCATCTTGCCTATGTTTGAAGTCTCGACCTGAAGGTCCTAAGTCAGAGTGACCCAATCCAAAAGTGTCTTTCCTACCATCCTAGAAACTTCCTATCACATTCCTCATGTCCTTCCCTGTCTGAAAGAGCATGTCTGCTCATCTGTTGGTGGATTTATCCATTGTCATTTTTCTCTGCTGCTAGAATGTGAGGTCCCTGAGGACAATGATCCTGGATTTTGTATCTTTTCCCCAAATCTCCATGGATCCCCCTTTACACACCAGACTACAAGGGCCCTGCCACACAGCCCTCTGCCAGGCTGGGAAGTCTTTGCAGGCTGACCTGTTGTGATATACTTAAACCATGTCCTCCAAACCTTGGTTCTAAAATTCAACTGAGACAGGAGCAGGGATCAAGAGATGTTGGAGTTTATTCCAAAAACAGAGGTTGACTTGCCATTTCCAGACCATGGAGTCAAGAAAGGCATGCATCAGAAGAGAGAGCTCCCATTATGATCAGTTAGTATGCTCCGGGTGCTCCCTTTCTGCTGGCCTTCAAAGCTGAACACAGCCAAGATACCATGCACAAAGATATCTTGGGCCAACCCCTTATTTGTGTTCTCTGAAACAGCTACTTCCAGCTGGTTTTATTTAAGTGATCATAAGGTAAAATTTCATCACCATCCCCAGCAAATGTGACAAAAGACCACTGCATCTCTCATCTGCAAGGCTGGGGCTCAGGAATCCCTCTGCCCAGAGAGGAACATGAGACAAGGGAAGCGTCCTTCTGCCCTCCAGCATCTGCATGCACCAGCCCAGACTGCCAGTGCAGAGCGGTGAGCAGGACCTTTGGAAGAAGACGGGTCTAAGTTCCAGTCACGCTTCACTGCTTCATGGTCTAGATGACTTCGAATCACCCACATCAATTTCCTTATCTGAAAAATGGGAATAATTCACAAGTTACACGGTTGTTCAAAAGGGTTTGTGTTTGCATAATATTTGGAATGCAGTAGCCACTTAACAAAGAATGGCTATTAACTCCCCTGCCCCTGCTATGCATTTCCCTTACTATTTTTCATATTTAATTCACTTCAGGGGCTGGGGGTATAGCTCAGTGATGGAGCCCTTGCCTAACATAAATGAGGCTTTGAGCTTGAAACTCAGCACTATAATTTTTTTTAAAATAAGAAACAAATCTAAACCTTTTTATTTGACTACAGCCTCTTCCAGTCCTTACTCAAATTCTTACTCTGTCCTTACTCAAAACTTTTTGTTAAAAAAGTGATGTTTATTAATATAGGTTCACAGTGCATAGTGACTGCTCGAGGTGGGGAGTTGGTATGCGGCACGACGCATCTCCTTTCTTTTCTCATCCTCTTTCCCCTCCCTCCCTGCTCCTTCCACCTCTTGGTCTCCTTCCCATTTGAAAAAGATCCTTGGGGGATGCGGAGATAGCTCAGAGGTTTGCTTGCCTGCTTGGCAAGCAAACGGACCCAGGCTCAATCCCCACTGCCACATGCTGTACTGGTACTAACCCTGTCCACTAAAACCAGGCTTAGGAGGCTGAGATGGAGGATCACTACAAGTCTGAGCTGTATAGAAAGACCTATGCTAAACAAATAAAAGATTTTTTAAAAAGAAGATGCTCATACTCCCTATTATCTATTAGTTTGTTCTTTATTTTTAGTTTGATTTCTCATGTACAAGACATTGGAAAATATCTAAACTTGTGTATCTGACTTATTTCATCTAATATTATGGTTTCAAAGTATACCCCTCTACCTAGGAATGGCTCAAGTTCGCCCTTCTTTCCAGGACAGTACTAGTCCACTGTGTAGAAGTGCGTTTTCCATATCTACTCTTCTTCTACTGATGGGCAACTAGGCCATTTCCAAAATTTCATTATTATGAGTTGTGCTGCTATGAGCATAAGCATGCATGGATCACTCTATATGATGCCTTCAGCTCCCTCAGGAAGCTCTTTCCTTAGCTAGAAAGGGAAAAGCTGCTTCAAATGGATTTCTAGCTTCGCTTCCAGCTTTTTGAGGACTCTCCATACTGATTTTCTTAGCGGTTGCACTAGTTTACATCCTTACCACAGTGCAGAAGGGCTCCGTTTCCCTGCAACCTTCGGAAGCACTTGGAGCTTTTTTGTTTCTTCAAGATGGTCGCTTTTCCAAACACTATCTGCATCTTGTACTATGAATAACCACTACAAAGACAATAATATGCAATGTATTATCGAAACTGTCCTCATTGGTTTTGAAACTGTCTCATTGTTATTTGTTTCTCAATAAAATTAATTTTAAAAAATGAAAAAGGCAGTAGTAAAACTTAAAAAAAAAAAAAAAAAAAAGATGGCTACTCTTTTTGGAGTGAGATGAAATCTCAGCGATGTCTTACTTTGCATTTCTCTGATAGCCAGGGCTGTTGGCCATTCACTTCTTTCCGCAGTTTTGGCTATTTGTACTTCTATTTCTGAGGAGTGTCTATTCATTTCAGTTGCCCAGTTTTTGATTGGATCTTCTATTTGGGAAGGTCTAGTGTATTTGAGTTCTTTATGTCTTCCACATAGTAGTCTCTGTCCAAGAAATAAGTGCAATTTTTCCCATTTTATAGATTGTCTCTGCAGTCTATTGATTATTTCTTCCGCTGTGTAGAAACTTTTGGATAGGATCTTATTTGTTTATTCTCAGTACTAGTTCTTGTGCCCAACCAGGACTTTGCACGTACCATGCCTGACCCTGGAGCACTAGCTCCACATCCCATCCTCCTGGGACAGCTGCTGCCTCTTTTTCCCATGGGCCTCAGCTCAGATGTCAATCAAAGGGAGCCCTCCACAGGCCCTTCCCACTTGCTTCCCTGTTTCATCCTCCCTACGCTCCGAGTGCTCTGAACTCTCTCTGTCTGTGTCTGTGCACCTCCCCCTCCAAGCTATTGCTTCTATTGCTTCCTTTTCTGGACTGGGTACCTGCATCCTACAATACCCTACAGGGCCAGAACCCTGCTAGTTGTTCCCAATGCCACCTTTCAAGCACCTGGCATATAATAGGTACATAGTTTAAGATGTGTGAATGAAGGAGCACAGAAAGAAATAGATCCTTGTGAAAACCAGCCCCCCAAAGACAGGCAAGGAATGGAAAGGGACCAGCAACATAATCGGCGGAGCCCAGCACAAAATGGAAATGCAGGGTCTCTCATGACCAAGAAGGGGGAAAGCAGTGTCCCAAAACTTTGTGGGGCTGGCTGCAGGGTGCAGTCTGAGCACGAGAGACCCTGCATTTCCATTTTGCGTTGGACTCCATCAGTTATGTTGAAGAATGTTAAGGCAACAGTGGCAGACCATTAATCCACACATGGGATACTGTGAGCAACTGTACAGGCCACATCCACCCTGCGTACTGGCCCAGCCAAGAAGGCTACTGCAGGCAGCTGGTGGTAAATTGGGCAGGAAGGAGGCCTAGGAGCATGCTCAGACCACACCCTGCAGCCAGCCCCAGAAAGTTTTGGGGACATTGCTTTCCCCCAACTGCTTCCTGCTTTCTTTTGTATTCTCACAACCCCCAGACACTCCAGAGGCTGTTTCCAAGGAGATTCCATTTCTGTACCCACACCCTAGCCTCCCCTGTGAGGACATTAATTCAAAGTAGTCACATTACGAAGAGGCCAAGAAGGCCAATGAATTGGAAAACTCTCATGCAGGAGAGGGCAATAGCTCCAAAACTGCAACAAGACCAGATGAGGAGGGATGCCCAGGAACCCAGGGGAGCACAGACAGGTGTGTAGGTTGCTGTCTTAGTTACTTTATTAATACTTGAGCAAAATAACCAACACCTACAAGTTAAAGGGAGCTAGGTTCATTTTAGCTTACGGTTTGCAGTGGTTGCAAGGTGGCATGGCAGTGGGATATCACAGGAGGAATAGACCACAGCCCAGCAGGCAGGAGGCCCCACCAGAGAGGAGGCCTCCAGACATCATCCTACCCAGACCACAAGCCTATCGGTTGGTGCTACCCACACCGAGGGTAAGTTTTCGTATTAGCTATACCTAGAACTGTGATAAACCAAGCAGTAGATAAAGTAGTTATCACCCACACTTACCCCGTACACATGCAGCTGAGATCCAGCCACCTCAGGCACAGGAGACTGGAGTGCAGTGAGACCTAGATCCAAGCCACAACAGATCCACAGTGCAAAGGCCCTTCGGAATAGTGAGGACTGAAATTTAGCTTCTGAGGCCATTACCAAGCAAGACACCCAACCGGGGGCTGAAGATGCTCCAGGAAAAGACATCATGTTCCTGGCAGAGCTGCTGCCTAGAATTTGTGACATCATTTTCTAACTTGCACAAAGCATCCTGGAGTTCATTGTTGAGCAAGGTCTCCATCTCAGATCAGACAAAGGAAGATTTCCAAGCAGCTGAGAGAATTTAAGAATATAACCAAAAGCAAAAGACTGAAAAGGAAACCAAAATATTAATATTATTAATAATAAGAGATTCTTCTTTTTAATTAAATTGGGCTGCTCAGTGCCAGGAGCAAGAAGAGGCACAGACACACAGGTCATCGCCAGAGTCTGCAACAGTGGCCATCAGGAGGTGAGGTCATTTGTGTCTCTGCCGGCCACAGGACGGGGCCACATTTTCCTCTGAACCTTGGCAGAGGGCTCTGCGGGGATGATTTTCTATGATGTATTTGAAGATGGTGATGAGATCAAGAAGGAGCACGAGAACAAGTGTTGGTGCAGACTAAGATCAACAGCAGATTTTCTATTGCAGTGTAGGCACCAATGCCCCCTTGTGTGAACCGAAGGATACGTTAAGTTCTGGAACACGAGGCGGACGAGGCTGGGACACTCCCAGCATGTGGAGCACAGAGCAACAGATTGCACACCTCCTGGTCCCTTCAGACATCAGGAATCTTGCAGGCAGCAAAGCAGCTGATACCCAGTGGTGGCTTCTCAGTACCCTGCATCATTCTCGGTGCCCAAGGCACAAAGGACTCACCCAATGCCCTTGAGAGTGTCACATCCTCACTGTAACTGCCTTTGAAGTTCCCTTATTTTGAAGTGGGATTTTCACACAGGCTCCAGGGAAGTGGAGGAAGCTATGTGCATGTTTACATTTGATTTCACTTTCTAGTGCCCAAAACCCCATGGGTCACAGCTAGGCAGAGCGCTCTACCGATGACAGACTCTCAGGTAGAAAGTAAGTCCCCCTTCTGAAAGAATATGGAACCTGAGGTCAAGGGGAAGAACAGTTATCAAGTACCAGCTTTCCTCCAGGGCTTTAGTAGGTGACTGGCTTCGTGCTCCCAACAGTTCTGTGGGACAGGCAGCACCCTTAATTCCCATCTTACAGATGAGGGAGGGAGGGCTCCCTGTAGTCAAGAAATGGACTAGAGACTTCAATAACCAAGAAGCCTCTTCTGCGATTGGAACCCACGGAATTGAGTTCTTTCAGTTCTGATTTTTCCCAAAGAGCCTAATGTTCTGGGCTAATCCTTGTGGCCCAGATTCCATGCTGAAGGATAGAGACTCTTCCTACATCTCTGGATGCGAGAGCAAGTGGAAAGAGAATATTTTTTTAGCATGTAGCAAAAGTCAAGTGGCCAAACTTCCCAGCCACCATCTGGGTGGGAAGAGCTCTGTCCTCCCACACTGTCCCAGCAAGCGGAACTAAGTAAAGCCAACAAGTCGAAGGCAAACATGTCCTCAAGCCTCTCTAAACCCGCACATACCCTGAATCTCGAGCTTTACAACTGTTGAGGGCCTTACCTTGGACAGAAACCAGCCCAGTATCACAGTCCAAACCTTGGAGGCTAAGCCCTTGGGTGGGGAAAACATCCTGCCCTTTGCAAGTCTGTCCCTGTCTCAATTTTATTAACCAGAAGGCAGAAGCTGCACACGGGTTTGCAATGCCAGTTACCAGCTGGTGGAATTGCAAAGCAAAGCCCTCTCTCTTCAAACCAGCCTGAAGCCCATGCCAAGCCACCAGATGGGCAGTAAAATCTTTTAAACAGCTGCTGTCTATGACTATGCCACTACTGGAATTGTAAGTTTATTTTATAGGGATCACGGGTGAGTCCTTCAGACTAGAAATGAAAACTACCATATTAGGTAGGCTGGTTCACTGCAGTATCTTAGAACTATGGCTTCTTTGCAGAGTTTACTTTTGAGAACAGTGAGATCTTTCATATTCTTGGCTTGTAATGGTAAACTGTTACCAGTGAGAATTACATATCAGCAACATCCATTACCTGCACCCTTGCCATGCACTTAGCAGGTGTTATAGTATTTAATCCTCATGACAGTTTCACAAATAAGCACTGTGATTGGCTTTCATTCAATAGATGGACAATTTGAGGCTCATGGCTATTAAGGATTTGCCAAGAATTCTGTAGCTAGAAATTGATAGAGATGGGATTTGAATCCGGGTCTTCCTCATGATAAATAAACCCTAGTTCTTTGCCTTTGAGAATACCTTCCTTATCCCCTGTGGGACAAATGATCCTGAAAGAAATGAGCAACTCTGTCAAGCAAAATGGTGTACGGCTCCGTGAGCACACCTCTGCTGCCCCTAGAGTCTTCTAACTCCACATGCTAGGGGCTGCCTCAGTTTCCCCAGTTATAAAACAAAGATGGCAACAACGTACTTCAATAGGGTTGTATGACAAGTGACTGGAAGATAATGTCAATTTGTGGATAGCAAGGATACAATACGGGCTGCTATTATTATTATTATTATTATTATTATTATTATTTTATTATCATGTCACATTAGGATGGTCTGTCTTTTGTTCTGGCCCCTTAAGAATAGTTCATTGCATTGATCATGTTTCTCCACAGAAGGAAAATATTTGAGAATTCTGACTGAATTTATTTTTAGAAGCCAAACTGGTCCCCTTTCTTTTGCCATTTCTGTAGAAAGTTCTTAACATTCGAAACAGACCCCGTTTAACCTTTTGCCCAACATAGATTTACCTACTTCAGACCCCTTTGGCTCTCTGAGGCCTGGCTTCCTTCAGGCTCAGGCTATAAATGTTTGACTTTGATTTGAGGTACATGACAATAAATTAGGGGACATTTATCAAAGCCGCTTTTTGCATAAATTACTGCATTATACAAATACACTTAGCAGGCTCCTGCTTCTTTGATGTTGGAAGCAACGATTTATGTGTGATGGAGTTTTTATTTATCTGCCCTGTTCACCTCTACAAGAGCTGGACATATTCCTCAATTAGTTCCATACTTCTCGAAATGACGTGTATCTCTTGCAACTTGAGTCAAGGGAACAAAGACACTTAAGCCTCATCCAAGTGGCCTTTTTTAAGGAAACGGGAAGCTTTATCTGACTCAGAGTGTCTCTGGATTCTTTCTCCTGGGAGCAGATTGCAAGACACTGTAACTCTTGCTCTGGGACCTGCCTCCACCACTAAAAAGGATTTGTTTATCATCAGCATCTTGGCCACCACCACCGTCATCATCAAAGGAGCCACAGAAGCATAGGTACCTACTGTCCCAATTCAAATAAGTAAGAGACCCAAATATTTTCCAGTCAGGGGCCTCTTTTCTCTAACATTAGCTCCAGTGAATATGTTCTGTGAAGCTGTTCTGCATGTCATGGTAAAATGCAGTCAGGCTTGTTAGCTTCTTTGGCTGTTGAAAATGTCCGCACACTCATCGAAGTGGGTATTCTACACCTGCCTGTGTTTTTTCCAATTTCTTGAGGAATATTTTTAAAAAGAAAACTGCCCACCTTTGTCTCCATTCTTTCGCAAAACATGACTTGCTTGTCACCACACAGGATGTGTAGGGAGATAGGTTCCAGCCAAGACTCAGGGCAGTGGAAGACTGTGAGGGAGCTGGAAACCCCATTAGACACTGAGGGGAGCCCCCGATGTCAGAATATCACCTAGGACAGCAGCCATCATCACGAGACCTGTGAGGTGGGTCAGAGACCTGGGCAGGGAGCTCTGAGCCCAGGGCCACACGGGCAGGAGCCAGGCACTCTGGTGCTAGCTGCAGTGCAAAAGCACAAAAGCAGGGCATGGACTGGGGACCACACCAGCCTCCAGCAGTAGAAAGCAATTCCCCCACCCCAACAAGCATGCCCCACCCCAGTCAGCCCCATTGGGCAGACCCCTGGAGACAGGGCCAGAGGCTATGCAACTGAGAGCCCGCAAGAACCCCTTCGTTCTTCCCTCCAGTGCCTGGGGGACATAGAGCCCTTTCTACCTCACCGACTCCCAGCAGTTTCTCCTCTTTCTCTGTGCTGCCATTCATGGACCCCAAAGGCCTCACTAAGTGAAGCCTAAGGTGAAATCATCATGGAGGAAAGGATCTGGCTGACCGAAGGTAAGCAGGACTGACAGGCACTCCACCATGAGGGCAGGCTGGAATAAGGCAGGCAGGGACATTTAGTAATGATAATACAGAACTGGGAAGGCCATTTGCATGTGCTGTGTTTGAAGATGGTTTGTCCCCCTCCAAAGCTCAGGTTGAAGTTTGGTTACCAAGGCAGCAGTGTTGAACATCTAAAAGATGCTGGCTTGCAGATGAATGGGTTAATATTTGCAGAGGGATGGGTGAACTCTCAAGGAGGGCTTTGCTCCTGTCTGCATACTTCCACTTTCTACTTCCACTTTCTGCCTTGCACAAAATAGTACAAGACCCTCACCAGCAGCTGAGCAGATGCTGATGTCATAGTCCTAAACTCCAAAATCTGGGAGCCAAATAAACCTCTTTTTCTTTTTAAGTGACTCAGTCTCGAGTATTCTAGTACAGAAACAAAACAGACTGAAACACCATGTGTCTAGAATCTCCCCAGTCTTTGCACTTCTGTTTAAGTCAGATGCTCCCCATAACCCTGAATCCAATTACAAGATCTCATTGAGGTGTTTTTATGTGGGTTGAAGGGAGTATAACTCTAAAACTTCCAGATACAGGCAGAAACACCCTCCAATTCTCATCCACACCATAACTGGTGAAAGACATGCAGGTCATAGCATACATGGTATTTTGTTGTGCATTTTGCTGGAAAGGTGAAAGCACCTAAGCTTTGCAGGATCTCCCATGATAGCTAACCAGAACTTGAACTATTTTCTTACCTCCTATATCTGCAATGTATAGAGTATACCACATTGCTCACAGGGCTCTTGTAAAGATTAAAGGCCTCCTTCGCCTAGGGAAGAACACAGAGTCTGACACATATTCAGTACGTAAGTTAGTCTCATTGTTCCCAAAACAATTTCAATTGGTATGGTTCTTTTCAGATGGCGTATTTTTAAATAAAATTTTAACTTCTGATTCACAAAATTATTGTGAAAATAGTACAGAAATCATATACTCTACATTGAGTTTCACTATGATTAACATCTTAATATTAGCATGGCAGAGTGGACACAATTAGTGAGCCTATAGTGATACATCGTTATTAATGAAGGCTCCCACTGCATTGGGATCCCCACATTTGTCCTCAGATGTCCTTTCACAGCTCCAGGATCACATCGAGGATAACAGACTTCAGTTGTCCTCTTTCCTTAGGTTTCTCTTGGCTGTGACAATTTCTTAGACTTTTCTCATGTTGATGACCTGACAGTTTTAAGGAATACTGATGAAGTTTTCCAGAGTGACCCTCAAGTGGGATCTGTCTGACCTTTTTTACAATGAGGCTGGGGTAGCATGTTATGAAAGGGTGATCACAGAGGCAAATACCACTCTTATCCCATCAGATTGAAGGTGTGAGCTGTTGGCACAACCACTGTTGATTCTGACCTTGGCCATCTGCCTTGAGGAATACTTGTTGAATTTCTCCACTGTAAAGTTATTTGTCATTTTCTCCTTTTCAGATTGTGCTTTTTTGGACGAAAGCTGTTATGCACAGCCTATGCTGAAGGAGTGAAGTGTCACAACTCCCTTAATCCACATAAATTATTTTAATTCTTCTATACAGAAGATTGGCCCAGTCTCCCTCATTTACGAATTCGCTCTAACATTTTTCATATCAGCTTGGATTCATGGGCACTTAATTTATTCTTTAGGGGATTCCAATGTTGTTTAATTTTGTGGTTCAAATCACTATCTCTTTATTTTAAAGAGAGTAAAAAATACTAGAGAAAGCACTAGAAATGATACAGAATTTCAAAAACGGTGCCTTTAGAATTCTATCAGTCCCTCCATCTCTATGGCAGCCCCCTTTATTGTGGGCTTAGTGGTTTAGTTTGAATTGGCTTTGTTTGTTTGTGTTTGTTTTCCTTTTTAAAAGCACTTTCTAGCTTTGTAAGATGCTCTAGCCTCTTTTTGTGTATTTCCTGACCTATGATGAGACTCCTACAGTCAACCATTTCTCCAAGCCCTAGTTCCATTTATTGGAGAATAGTATTAAAAACCAAGATCTGGGCATAAGATATGGAACAAAGATATGGGCACTAGATAGGTATGGATATCACAAACAGATATGAGTCTCATTCCTCTAAGATCTCTAAGCAAACAGATTAAAGAGATACATGCATATATGCTAACTTATGAATATACATATATATGTATTTAACGTCCATAGTTAGCGAAATATTTCAGATTGACTTCTTTCACCTAGCAATGCATTTAAGAATGTCCCATTTCATCATGTGGCTTCACAGCCAATCTTTTATTGCTGTTTAAAGCACCTTTAGACTTTGTTTTATATATGGATAAAAGGAGGTTAAGTCCACAGATGCTACCAGGTATTGGACCAAGAAAAGATAAAGCGGGACTAAATGCAGTTAAATTCCTTAAGCCCATTTGCTGCTCAAAATGCATCATCAGCATCACATTAGAAATGCAGATTCCCAAGGCCCACTGCAGTCCAACTGAACTTGAACTTTAATGAGCACCTCTTCCCCTACCCTCGTTGGTGTGAATATTCATTAAAGTTTAAGAAACCTGTCTCCATTCATTAACTTTGCAAATCATTATTGAGTGCTAGGGATTCAGGAGTCATCATAGGATAGATAGCACCTGCCTCATGAGCTTAGTCTTGAGTGGACTCAGACATCATGAAATAACCTTGTAAGGAACTGACTCATTGACTACACTTTTGATTTATCCCATAAAGAAAGTATATTTGAGAATGAGAGATACAAAGGGTGCATAGGGTTGACCTGGACTAAAAACAGTCCAGGAGACAAATCCAAATATATGGTGGATCATGACATTCCCAAACATTTTTGATCCTGGCACCCTACGGTACAACACTCTCTAGAAGATACTGCCTTGGAATTCATGGGAGCTACGTTAAGACCAAGAGCAAGGTAGACAGAGTGGGAGTCCAAGCCCAGGCCTCCTACCTCCACATTCTCAGTCCACTCCACCACATCATGCTTTCCTATACCAGTTATTGGGAGGACCGCAGGATGATGTGAGAATGGAGGCTCCGGACATCAGGCTGGCTGCCAGCCCGCCTGGACGTGAAATGCCAGGTATTTCCATGGAGCAGCAAATTCTGGAAAATATGTGGTTTAGCAGCAACATAATTATCACCGTCTAAAATTAGGCTCACAGTCTAAACAACCCCACGTCTTCCTTCTGTAAAAAAAAACAAACAATCACAGGCAGGAAGCCTGTAGCAATACGTACTGCATTGGCCAACAGGTCTGAAAGCCTCCCTGCTGAGCTAAAAAGGCAAACAGTACCCCAAAAATGTAAATATTTTATTATTTTTCAAATAGCACCTATTTCATTCTCACCCTAGCTGGCTCCGCCTGTGTACCTTGGCACCCTGCAGATGACCCTACCCAATGACCTCCACACTTTGTCCACAAAAGACGTAGATATATTTTTTTCAGAAGCCATTATCTAAACTGCTGATGTAATAAGGCCCTGGTATATGAAATTCACTTAATAACTCACGCTTAGTTATTTATTGTGAGCCTGGGTGCATGCTCCTTGATTCCATTTCCCAGCGAAATATAAGTGCAGCTTTCATCGTGAGCACCTAAATTTATGGCAAACAGACCAAGTGACATTAAGAAAGCCGCACAATCCCTTCATTCAGTCTTTAATAAGGAAGCCAAGGAAAAATTATCCTAGCTGGTTTGCGGGTGACAGCACAAGAACTTTCTGGAGTCAGAAAGTGAGCAGCGCACCTCCTTGTCAGCCCGTTAAAAAGCAAAGCTGGCACGGCATGATATTAGAACCATGTGTGAGAAAGAATTTCTCCTCGGGTAAGACATTCCAAATACTGTCTCCGAGCCAAAGACTTTGGTGTTAGACTAATTTAAGCAGCATGTTGAAATCAGCGCTCAGGACTTTGATCATACTAGGATCGTTTGTTACAAATTGAACTAACCCAGTCTCTATTTCTGGCGGATCAGAACTTTGGATTTGTTGAATTAAATGCCTCATTTAGTGCCGTTTGCACATGAAAAGGAACGCTGCACTCAGGAATCTGATAGTGAATTTTTCACCTAACCAACAGGTCTACTTTTTTATTACTTTTAAACCTAATCCATACTCCGTCCACACTGTTCCTAATAACCCTGGGGCTGTTCAGAGTGAAGTTTTAAATCAACTCCCATGTTATTGGGGGCTGGGAGAGGCGGTGGCCAGGCAGTAGGGATTGGCTGAGCCATCCTTGAATTATCAAACCATGTAATAAAGAACATATTGGAGCTTGGTACCAAAATAAAATTTAAAGAAAACATGAGAAAGCAAAAATAAATTATTCCTCAGTTGTTATTTACTGTCTAAATAACCCAGTTTCTTTTCACGACAACTATGGGCTAAAATGATTTTGCAGATCTATGATTTTTGTACAATTGCCTGTCTGGTCCAGTTGAAACTTTGAGAAAGGAAGGTTAAAAGGGCACAAAACAGACCATTTCCACATATGGCTACACTTTCTTTTCATTTTTGAAGTTATAATATCTTTAACTGTAGATAATGATATTATAAACTGTCATTTAGTGCATTTTAAGCGTATTACATACATGAAACAAAGATCTAGAAAGAGCAGCGGCTGAAATCTGAACAAAAACATCATGACTCAGATCTACCAGGCAGGAGACAGGTACTGGTTAGCAGGGAATGCTGCACAGCAGATAATCATAAACACAAATGAAGACTTGATTCCTGGATCCACACTGTGATCCTGGCCAACACCGAGCCATGATGATTTCATAGTAATTAACTATTAATTATTAACACTTGGAGGTCAACCAGCTACTTTGGGGTAAGGATTTACTTTTGCATTATTTGGTTCATGCTTAACTTTATTTCCCATAGGAAGGGTGTTAGGCAGCATCCCTTCTCAGCCATTAAGTCACCCTGGTGTCCCCTCTACTAGGCACAAAATACCCCAAAATACCACCAGTATTTAAGAAGATGATTTCCTAAGCCCTATAGGCAGTTACTTCATAGATATTCACCTACAGGCTTAACTGTGCTCTTGAATGAGAGTTGCCTTCATTTTAAATGAACATACTTAATTATTATTATTTTAACATGGTACTGCTATTGTATGCCAGAAAAATGAACAGATGATTCCTTAGCTTTATTGGCATAAAGATGAGGTTGATCCACTCCTCTTCTCCTTTGGAGAAAGAAAATGGTTACAAAACAGATAACGATAATAAATGTTTTATTGGTTGAAAAAAAATCAAATCTTTAATGAAATCAGGATGGGTTTAGAGATGAACTCTGTCTGAACTCACCAGGATTCATGGAACTTCAATTAAAACAATTTCAGAAAGGCAGCGGACAGCAAGGTGCTGGGGTTGGGAAGCATAATTAAAACTGAGCAACATTTTAGCACCAGTTTTTCCTACAGGATCCTGGGTGTGTGTGTTGGCCCAGGGGAGGAGGGTGGTGTAGGGATAGGGTCTTGGAGGATAGATAGGTGAGTTCATCTCTGAACCCATCCTGATTTCTAGACAAAACAAGTAAGAAATCCCACAGATGTGAGGATCTCCAGGCACTCGCTAACAACATGCATCTTCAGATCCACTATTTTCACTTCCATCTGTATGCTTGTAGAAAGCTGGTTTGTTGAGCCGTTGACCATCATTTTCCACCTGAAAGATTCTTTTGTAAAACAGCTTTTTGTGAAACCATTTAAGAATCCCAGATAGAAGATCAAGGACACATAATGTTGCAATTAAAAGCATGTTCTCTGTAGCCAAAAACCCAGGTTGCAGTCTTGCTTTTCCACTCACCTACTGTGGGAACTTGGGCCAGTTGCTGGAGCTCTTTGAGGTTCACGATTCTAGTTATTGTAAGTTCATAGAATGTTATCAGACCTAGTTCTCAGGCTTGTCAGCAGGCCTAAAAAGATATTCTACACGAAGTGCTTAACACGATGCCTGGCACCTAGTTAGTATTTACTAACTATGGGCAAACCCTATTTGCTTGGGCTGAAAATTAGGCAAATCAACTCTAAAACTTCAACTCCCCCTTTTAGGAGGCAAAGTCTTCTACCTGACATGGCAGCCACAGAGTGCTGTCGATATAGAAGATCCACATGCAGCCTGATATGGAATGGTGTGTACAGGGCCAGAATATGTGTCAGCAGCACCTTGACATTGGGAATTAGAACTGGCGCTCAGCTCTTGAAGCAACTGCAGTGGGACACATTCAGTGGAGCCCTGGGAGCTTGGAGATTCCAGCCTAGTGTCACTTAGTCATGAGAGAAAGAAAGGAAGACAAGAGCACAAGCAAGACAGCAGGAGCAGGAAAAAAAGGAAAAAGGCAGGAGAAAGCCCTGTTACATTCTGGCCACAGCTCTGCTCCCTTGCGTTAGATCCCACAAGGGCTGTGTCCTTGTAACAAGCCTTTCTCCAGCTGGGGTCAGCAAGAGTGGACTCTGTTCCTGAGCACCAAGCACTTTCTCTACCATTCTGAGCACAGAAGAGATTTTCCACAACATGGCTGAGGCAAAGAAGTCATGTTCATAGATATCCTGCTCCATGGGGTATAGTAGGAAGCAGGGTTTTTGCAAGGTATCTGCAGGATCCTTGAGAATCACCCAGAACAAACTAGCACTTGCTAACTGGGCAGCCCCAACAGGCAGCCCCTGGCCCCTCTCTACCCAGCTTCTGATTGCTGACAGGTCTAGACAGAGGGTCTCCAACCACTTCCAGCCTCCTGGAGAGAGATGCTCCTTGCCTGACGCCCTGCCTGGGAACACGGGTGCTGACTCAGCAGTTTCTCTAAGTTTTACAGCCCCTCAGGCAGGAGTCCCATATTGGCTTTTGGGATCTGGCTCATGACTTTACATTAAGTCAAATTTCTAATGGTATAGAGAATCCCAACCTGTGAACAATGGGGGGGAGGGATTAATTACATATCCTTTGGCCTGCCCTCTGTGATTTTTTTTTTAATAGCTGCTGCAGCAGAATTACCTTCCAAATTATATTGGTCCAGGTTATTAAAATGACTTTCAATTCCCTGAGTACACAAGGAGAGACAGCCAGGCAGGGAGCTGAAACACTAGGATTCCTCCTCTTTCATTTTCTCTTTTCTCCTTTTTCTTTATTTTTTTCTTTAACTTACTTCAGATAGGCCATGAGCAGATAAGTGAGAATTGACTGTTTCTATTTCCAATTAATCCATTTCCTCTGGTGTCTGCTATTTACTCCTAGACTTCCCCTGGTTTACAGTACAAGCCAACACTCTTTTAATACTCCAAATCCATTAGACACTTTTCTTTTCCCTCGTGAACAAAGGAGAAATGTTTTCTTGCAACTTTATGGAAGCCATCAATCTCCCTGAAAGGCTTGCCACGCTCAACAGAATTCACATTATAACTTATGCAAAACAGAGGGCGGGCAGCATGGGGGGAAATCCCAGTTTCTTTGAGCAGTAGCAATGCATTAAAGAAAACATGCATTTCTGCTGAAATTCATATTGGTAAATGGATTTCCCATCTGAAACATTGTTTTTCACTAAGAGAAGCTTTTAATCCCCTTAAGTTCCTTTCTAATCTGCCTTGGAAGTGCTTGTCTCAGGAATATAACAGTGATGATATAACAGATTTAATTTATTAGAACGAGACAGCAGCCAGCCAGCAGAGTACACAGAAGTGCACACCCGCCGGCAAGTGAGGCTGTCATTGCGGGTGAAGAGAGCATGTCCTACCTCCTCTCGATTCAGCCTGAACTTCAGGCCACAGCTGCCATGGCTCTCTCCAGATCAAATGCCTCAACTTCACGTGGTAAAGCCCTTTATTCTCCCAGGGCCAGCGAACAGCTGAGGAAGGCAGGCCAGCAAAAAGCCATAACTGTCCCCAGCTTTCTCCCACTGCCTAGTGCTCTGGAGAAAAGACAGCTGGGTGGGAATAGAGACCACCAACCTTGGGGAACCAAAGCTCTAGAGGTCAAAAGGGATCTCAGTGACACATCCTTTTTTCTGTGCCTGGAGTGGACCCCTTCGTGTAGCAAATGGCTCCTGTGAATCAAGAGTCAGAAGTACAGGAGACCGCACCTGATTCCACTCCTGATGAAGTCAGAAGAAAAGCACTTGAGCCAGCCCTGCTCAACACAAGGCATTTGACTTGGGGGGCAGCAGGGAATGGGTTCTTGGGTCATGGTCATCATTCTCCAACCTACTAGCCTAGTGGTTCAACTTTGCAGGTTCAGCATATGGGTGGTTAAGACCCCATGGCTATACTAGATAAACCTATACACATCTCTCTCCTTTTTCTGAACAGAAAACCATTCATTTATTTATTCAGTTCCTACTTATTAATATTTTCATACTCCAGCCTTTGACTTGTGACTCTCACATCCCGAAGAGGATGCTTCTCATTTTAGCACAGGGTACTGGAGTCACTTGCTCATATGGTACCCCTTCTGGCACACTGTAGTGGTGAAGAACATAGGCCCTAGAAACATATGGATTTGAGTTCAAACCCCAGCTCCAGTAGCTACCTGGTAGGAGATATTGAATAAATAATTCAACCTGCTGTCATTTTATCTTCAAAATGGGGACAAGGCTGTGTACTCTCCAGTGAGAATAAATGACATTTGGTAACATTTGCAGCACAGAGCCTGGCACATAGATATTGATTAATGACTGCTATGATTCTTACCTGCAAACACATTTCCTCTTTCTGGGCACTCATCCCTTAGATGTCTCTGTGCCAAGCTCTGTGCTTGACAAGCAGCAAAGGATGGAGGGAAGCTTAAAAATAAGCCTTGATGGAAATGCAACTTTGTTTTCATTCTTTCACTGGAAATTCACACACACACACCCCAAAACAAAAAACCAAAACCACAGCAGCTATTCTAGACAGACCTAATCACTTTCATTTCTGGAGGAGCAGACCAATGCAGTATGACTAAGAGGTTTTGTTAATGGCAAAGCTATGGACAGCCAGGGTTGCTAAATCTGTAACAAACCTCCACCCGAATCTGTAACAAATCTCCACCCCAATTTTGTCTCGAGCCAGGTTTTCCAGAAAACAAGGATCCTGAACCTAGGCAACGTGGAGCACAAGTATCTCAAATCTCATGCAAACATGACCTCCGCGGCTCCAGGACATACCCCATCCGGAGGCAAGTGTGTGCTTCGGTGGGAAACCCAATGCCGTGCTCAGTGGGGGCTGGAAGTCGGCTGTCTTCAGACTCTGAGAAGGAGACCAGGAAAGAAAGAGAGGCCAGGGAACTTGACGCTTATTAAAAGCACTTGCTCGAAAGCTGCGTGCAGGCCCACATGGTGCCCAAAGCCAGGAAGCTGGGCCACAGCAGGGGTCAATGCCCCGTCCCGACAGGCGTGAGCTACGGAGTCTGGGTTGAAGATGGATGGGGGCGCCTAGCCTGCCCGTGACAGCGGTAATCCGTGTGACCCAGCAGCGCAGGCTGGGATTTTGGCCGCATCCCCAACACTTTTTATGAGCCTGAAGCAGCGAGAGGGAATTTTCATCATTTCAGACATAAATAACTGCACAAATAGTGTTGAGATCAGACACCTGAAAATGTACCACTCCTTGAAAGACAAAGCTCACAGCTGGATTGGCTTCCCAGAGCACAGCAGCATGGCCTTTCATGACAGGTCCAGTGAAATCCTTGTCCCAAGAAAGGAGCCTCTTCTATACCTTTTCCTGCTGCATAGGTTTTTATGCCACATCCCCACCCTTTGGCCTCTCTATCCCCTTCTTTGTGGAAGAAATGGAGGCTGGGAGATTCATAAGCTCTACCAGCCACTCCAGGGGCTCACATATTCTTCCTTCCTCCTGTTGGGTATAAAGGGTACCTCCCACCAGGGGCCACTTGGGTTCCCTTCTGGCTGTCCAGCCTGCACATCAATAGCCTCCTCTCTCTGGTCCTTGTCACCAGCAATACTACATCTCCATCTCAGAAGCCAAAACAGAATCTCTCCTCATCTTTCTCTAGCTCTGTCTGACTTTCCTCATTCTCCATAAAGCAAAAATATCTTCCAAATGTCATCCTCAAGCCCCCTCTTTGTGTCAAGTCAAACTTGATTTCACCATCACTCTACAGTAACCTTACTCCAGTGAGCTCTGTCTCAGTTCTCATGGTTCTCCCTTGTCCCTTGTACCTTCCCAGGACATCTTGTCTCTTGTCTTCTGCTTTGCCACCCCCTCCTGTCCCTGGAGGCTGCTTCTCCATCTCTTTTTGTGCATCTACACCAATGTCTAGAAGTTGGAGCGTCCTTCCTTTCCATCCTTAGCTCTTTCCTCTGTGCCCTCACCCCTTTTCAGTGACCTCACTCTTTCCCAAGGTCTTAATACATTTATGTACTGCTGGCTCTGAAATTCTAGTCTTAGTCTATTTCCCCAGAGCTGTAACTCATTCATCTGGCTACTTTCTTGACACCTCCACTTGAACATCAACTACACCTCTTTACTTGACACTTCCATAATGAGGCAGTTTACAGAGCAAGCAATACAATAAGTTCTTAAGATGCAGCCAAAAGAGTCAAACTCATTGAAAATTAATCACATTATAATTTTTTAAAAAGTGAGATATTTTTAACCAATTAGTTTGGCAAAGCATTTAATAACATACTGCTGATAAATGTTTGAGCCAAAAGGTACCTTGGAAATTAATGGGGAATATAAATTGGTGTAATCCCTGTGTAAAGTGAATTCTCAATAACTATCAAAATAAAAAATATATATATCCTCTATTTTATAAATTTCTAACAATTTATAAAATAGATATCTTTAATTAATATATTAAATATATTTACTTGTCTTAATATTTGTCAGGTAGATATAGACACATACTGTATTTGCAGATAGATGTTAAAAGCATTCAGAGAACCACCTATAACAGCAATAAGAAACTAGTCCCATACGTGAAAAGCCAGCTCCACAGAGAAGCACTACTTAACTACTAAAAGAATAGAAACTATCTTTATAAGCAAGTCCAGAAAAGATTCCAAGGCATAAATTGAAATTAAAAGCATAAAGTCACAGAAGATTGTATATAATACATAATATGCTTTTCTTATATTAAATAGAGTGCTAGAGACCAACCAACTCTCACACAATGTTTATACAAATACGAAACACTACTGTCAGGAGACACACAGAACTTATGATGGAGACTGTCTAGCTTCTGTGGGATTAAGATTCAGTACTTTCCTTGCTTATTTCTGTGCCATTTAGCTTTTTTTAGATACTCTTTTCCTATATTTGAATGTTAAAATAAGGTGTCATTCCCAGGCTGCTTCTCGCCTTCAGCTCCCCACTAAAATGTCCCCTTTCTGCTAGGCTCCCCTGTGTCTCTCTATCAGTCTCTCTGCTTCTTTTCCAGTCCTCAACAGAGTACCTCTACTTATAACTTATTTATAACAGTAATCTGAATACTGGGGTTTCAAAGGAGATTTCATTTAAGAAAATCTCTGCCTAGAGAGGCTTCCCTGAGTACCCCAAAGGAAGAGACACCCTTGCCCCCATCAATCTATGACCTTTTACCTTTCTTTTTTTTCAATGCATTTCTCACTACCAGACTTGTTAGATATTTCTTCATTTGGGCATCACCGGCTTTCCTCCATTGAAATGTAAGCTCCAAAAGAGAAGACATAGTATTTATTGTATTTACAGCTCTATCCTTTGTGGTTAGAGTAGTGTTTGACATACTGAAGACACTCAATGAATGTTTGTTAGATCCACAAATGGTTCTACTGCTAAAGGAAGAAAATAAATAAAAAAGATATTTATTGAAAGGCCACAGATTTAGAAAAGATGGTATCCAATGTCACTAGTTTACTTCTGGGCCTAAAATCCAGAGGTGAGTCATTATCACTGGTCCTGTCCAGTTAGTACTGACGTTCATTTGCTAAGCCAAAGGTCTAGGGTCACACAGCATGGTACTAAGTAATAGAGAAAAGATGAAGAGGACAAGCATGATGGCTGTAAGGAAAAGTCAAGCAGTGTGGACAGCAGGGAAAATGCTGCTGCAGAAATCAGAGGTAGGAAGCCTTTGGCACCCCCACCCAGCAGCATCCCTTCTTGTCAGCATCCCTTTCTAAGGGAAGATCAGAGCTGAAGGAAGAAGGGAAGCAAGGAAAAGCAAAGGCTGTTCTTGGGTCTTTGTGTTACCCTGATTGCACTGAGTTCTGGCTTCTGATGGGTGATGCACATAGTGTCAGGACACTATGCCAAGGGAGAGAGTGAATGAATCATTAAATTACCCAAAACCCCAGCAGGCGGGCTAAAGGCAGGCAAGCAGTGAGTCAGCAAGTCACAGGAGTCAGTGATTCAGTAGACTCCTTGAGCTGCAGAGCAGCCATGGAGCGCATGCCAGGAAGTCCCGCCCCCGGGTGCTTGCCTTAGAGCTGCCTGGCCCTAGCATTCAGCCTGTCCACTGACAGGGCCTGCGACTCTCTTTGCTGAGCAAGGATTGGGGAGAACAGGGAGCTGGAGCCTCTGATGGTCTGCAAAACCTGTGTTCTCAGCCCTGTTGCTTTAGCGCCAGTGTGGATTGTGTCGGGGCCTCCCAGAACCTCAGGAAACCTTGTGTTCTCTAAATTGTACTTTTATGTTCAGCAAGCCCTCAGGCTACCTGGTTAAAAGTTGACATTAAAAAATCCTCTGTAATTGGCTTGTTTGAATGGTGTCCTCTGCAGAGTCATCAAGGCGGGCTGTGTTCATTAGCAACAGCTCACATAAAATCAAAGCAGTAAACTATCAATCATTCCATGGCTTCAAAAATTTCTTGGGGCTTCCTCCAGCCCAACCAGATGCTGACAAGAATAAATCTAGGCCAGTGGACCTTGGTGTAGTACTGTGTAAACTAAGCTTTCTGTTTGCGCATTATGCCAAATAATTCTAGGTGGAGAGATTTGGGCTGCCCATTGTAGGTATTTAGCAGCATATTTGGCCTCTACCCACCCTATGCCAGTAGCAATCCCTATTTATGACAACCTTAAAATTCCCCAGACATTACCAAATATTTCCTGGGGATTAGAAGCACCCTGGGTGGAGATCCACTCTTCTAGAAGCTTTTACACACTTAGGTGAAATTTTGGAGAGCAAGTGAAACATTTCTAGGTGCATCATACACTTTAGGTCCTGTTCTAGACACTGGATGTGGCCAAAAGAAAGATGGCCCCAAGCTACCTTCTTTAAAAGAAGGAGACTATGAGCCGGGTGTGGTGCCACATGCCTGTAATCCCAGCACTCGGGAGGCTGAGGCAGGAGGATTGTTGTGAGTTTGAGACCAGCCTGAGCTACCAAGTGGACTTAAGGACACTCTGAACTGCATAGTGAGACCCTGTCTCAAAAAGACAATAAATAAATAAATAAATAAATAAATAAATAAATAAATAAATAAATAAATAAATGAAGGAGACCAAGCCCTTGTACTTTCCTGATGGCTACTTTCAAGTGTTGGGTTCCCCACAGGAAGCAGGGTTGTGTGAGTGAATGGGCAGGTAGATGAATGGCAGGGGGAACTCCTCCAAAGACCCAAGTTTCTAACGCTTCCTATAGGTGGATGTCGCGGGCCTTGCAAAGAGCACAGTGGGTGTACAGCGGTGAATCATCTCAGCTAATTGCAGAGATCACTGTGGAGCCTTGCCACGCCAGGCAGCAGCACCAGGCGCCCAACGAGGATGTTCGTGTTAATAATTGGCCCTGACACAGCCACAAAGCGCTCCCTGCAAGCACTCCGGGCCTATGCCAGGAAAAATAGAGAAGCACTCAAGAAAAATACAGCAGCGTTTATCACCCCCTCAAGTGCAAGGCAGCCACCATCTTCCTCAGCTGTGGTCTCTGAGACTGACTGATGGGTCCAGCAAGGCACTGCAGAACAGAGCAAGCTGTGGTGGGGAAGGTGAGCAGCAAGGGGGACGGGAGTGAGGGTGGCTAGAGATGTGCCTCCAGTGTTCTCATCGCAGTGGGCTGCAGGGAGGACCCACTAAAGCAACAGTGCCATCATCCCCAGAGCTTGCTTGGACAAAGACTAGGTCCCCAGGAGCAGAATCTACAGGTATCAGGAATGCGCTGTCCATCTGGAGTTATCAAAGCCTGTGGATGGTCAAGGAGGCAGGAGGGTCTGGCTGCCTGGGAGTTACTGCAAGCACATAGTTCAGGGAAGGGCCTGAAGGGCACAATGGAGGGGTAAGGAAGCTAATTGTCAGCTTAGAAGCACATTTCCCAGAACATGGGACAACTCCTCCAGGTCATGCAAAGATAGTTTGCACTGAAGTGAGAATGCAGCTTTCCTAGCCCTGGATCATAATCTACAGGAGCTGCTTCACTGTCTTTGAGTCCATCTGATAAGCACAAGAAAAGTCTTGATAGACTTGCCAGGACCTTTGATGTCACTGAAGACCTGTGGGCCCTCCTCTCCCTCTTTGACCAAGCAAAAACAGGCTTATGGTTCAAACTTTGGACAACTAAGCAAGTTTATTTAATCAGAAGTTAAATCACAATTGTCAAGAAAAATTTTACATGCAGTGAAATTCACCCTTTTTAATGTACAAAGGGTGATCGAAAAATATAATTTTAATTTCCTAAAATTTGTACAGTAAAGGATACATTCATGTTAATCTCCCTCAAAGTATTTCTCTGTCATTCTTTCCACTTTCTAAAGCAGTTCTAGAAGTCTTCTTTTATGAGGTCTTTTACAAGTTTTTACAAAACTACAGCTAGGCCTGCTGCCCAGTGCCATCCAATGGGGAGGCAGGCTCATAAAACATTACTGCCTGTCCCCAGCCTGAAATCCTGTGGTTTCTGGCTCTTCTTCAATGTCAAAATGACCATGAAAAACAAATATTTTAAGCCAGTTCTGGACATCAAAGCAGTCGTGATAGTACAGTTCATGATACTCATGAAAGGGGACTTGCAGAGCTGCTTCAAGAAGTGGCAAGCATGATGAGGCTAGTAGGGGCAGCGACCCTAGGACACTTGTGCTCCAGCTGGCCACTCATTACCACAAAAAGCTGTAAAGGGTTCACCATCATTGGGCCAGTGCGTTCAAAACAAGGAAGATGCTTTGAGGAAGTTTAATGGCAAAGTGTCTTTTTCTGCAATCATTTTCTATAAAGCTCAAACATTCCCCGTAGTTTCCCAATATACTTCATACATTTCTATGGGTTTTGAGAAACACATCCGTAGTAATACCATCATTACGACTGAGATGTAGAAGATTTCTACCACCAAAAAAGTCCTCTAATCTCCTAGAGCTTAGTTCTTCTCTACTCCAACTCAAGGCAACCCTAGGTTTTATCGCTAGAGCTTTTGTTTTTTCCTAAAACACCATAGAAATGGAATCTTCCAGTGTGTGCGCCCTCTTGGATTTTTAGTTTGTATCTATCCTTAGCTCAGACTTATGATGCTGTAACTGGCTCAATTTAAGGTAGTTCTTATAAAGTATTGTTTTAGAGGAAAAAAGTCCACAATTTAAAAGAGAGACATGAAAAAAAGAGATATGATTTATAAAACAATAGTAAGTAAGAAATCGTGCAGGTATTGCACAAACATAGCAGGCATCAGAAAGATTGGATGGGAATTGAGAGGGAGCGAAATCTTATCCTACCTGCCAAGTTAAGTGGCTTGCCAATTTCATGGATGCTAGAGAAGACTTCTGGATTCATGACAAAGAGCCTGATGACTCATGGCCCAGGAAACAGTGTTTCAGCATCAGCACATTTGAGAAAGCTCTTTGTCCCTAATTCCCATAGGAGCAATGCTGGTGGACCTAATGAATGCTGTCACACACAGGGTCTGCATTCTAGGTCAGAGACCCCTAAGCTAGGGCACAAGAATCATTTACAATGGGTAAAATGCAGGTCTGTCCTTTGTCCCAAAGGGAAGCCCTACCTGAGTCTTCCTAGACTCTTTGCTAGACAAACATCCCTGCAGAGATAACAACGGCCAGTTAGTATCTCACTTGCAACACATGCAGGAATGTGAGGGACCTGTGGAGAATTATGTCCTAACAGGAATGACTAAAATCTGGGCCACACTGGCTTCGATGACAGAAAAGGCAAAGCTACATAGTCACAAGCTGGAGATTCCAGAAGAGGATATCAAGGGCTGGTTGACTTGAACACTGTGCTTCTCTGTAGAAGGCTCTCTACGTAGATGAAAGGCCTAAGCTTAGCTAGATCTGATTCTAAACCCATATCTCCTCTCTGAGTGCTCTCCAAAGCAACTTTCCTGATGGAATCTGGTGTCCCACACATGAGACAAGTACCATGCTTTACCCATGTGCCTGCCATGTTCTTGGATAGCTGAACCTCTGAGGGTCATTTAGTTCATACACATTGTGACTTTTACATTAGCATTCATACTAGTTAATGTAAATTTGTTTCATCTACATTTTATCTATGACATTGAGTGTCTAATCCTAAAAGTCTGAGAACCAGGTCCCCAAATCCAATATCATGAATTGAATAATAGCAGTGTCCAGCATTATTATGTGTTCTGAGCTCTTTATATTCATGATCAAATTTGATTTTCCAGTCAGTTATATATTCCAGTCAGCACATGCATAAGTCTCATTCTATAGATGAAAACAGTAAAATAGTCATGGACCCATGGATATAAGTGCAGAGCTGCAATGTGGGATCAGTTGTCAGCCCACTGGTCAACACCACCTCAGGAAGGAATTACTGTAATGCCTGAACAGGCTTCCCAGGCAGCCAGCCTTTGGGAAGACCCTGGAGCTTTCTGCTGGTTCCTGTGCACTGAGTATGCCCATGAGCCAACAAGTGGGGGCCCCAAGGTCCTTCTGGGAAGATGTCCTGTGTAGCCACCTGAGCAGGTCATCATGCAAGACTCACAAGGTAGGAGGTTCACTCCGTGTCCTCCAGTATACTTGACTCTTGCAAGTCAGTCACACATGAAGATTTGGGTATCTCCTGGAGCTCTTTCTTCTCACCGACTTCATTTAAAGCTTTTCAGGTTCTCATGAAGCTGAAAATCCTATTCCAGACACTATGATTGCCTAACATATTGTTCCAAAAACCAGAGCTTAAAGCAACTTCAATTTGCTCAAATATTTTTTAAATCACAGAGCTATTGTGAAGACCCCAAGAACTAACACAGTTGTGATAGTTTGTCCCCTAAACTCATGTTGAAATTTGGTCTGCAGTATAACAATGCAGAGAGGTGGGGGAGGGGAGCTTTAGCACGTGATGAGGCCATGAAGAGGGACTAATCCGTTTCTCATGGAAATGAGTCAGCTCTCACATAGTGAGTTCGCACTCCTATAGTACTGGATCATCAAGCCTAGGACTAGCTGCTGGAAGCTGGAGGCCATCTTTCATGTTTTTCTTCCCCTCTGCCTTCCATTATCTTTACCTTCCATTTACCTCCAAGAGTTGAAGAGATACAAGGCCTTGACCAGAAGCTAAGAAGATGCCTAGGGTATGGTCTTGAACTATACAGCCTCTGGAACAATGAGCCAACAATATATTCTTGATTTTTATAAATCATCCCATCTCAAGTATTTGGCTGACAAATGGGAAGAGAAGGGCTGGTGAGATAGCTCAGCAGACTCAGCACCTGCCTAGGCAAGCGCAGGAACCCAAGTTCAACCTCCAGCACCACGTGCTGTGCTGGCCCTGCCCTTGGGCCTGCTGAGCTAGGCATGGTAGATCAGGCATGATGGCTCGCAACTATAACCCCAGCACTGGGGAGGCTGGAAACAGGAGAATCATTATGAGTCCAGCTGCAAAGCTAGACACTATACGAAATACATTAAGAAAAGAATTGGGAGGAGACTAAGACAAGTACTTAGAAAAGTATTTCCTATATAACACACACTCGTTTAATTACTAAATACAATTAAAATTATAATTATAAAAATAGAAGATCATATTAAATCAACTATCCTTGAATATTTAAACTATTAAAAGCATCATACAACCCAAAGAGTTGTTTCAAAGGTTTTGCTACTGACCTTAAAGGCTATGCGCTATCTTCTAAAACCATCACCCCAGCTTTGCACAGTGGCAGTATTATAGCCAGTGAGGTTTATCTGAGGCACAATTATTGCTAATTGAAAACTTTTCCTAAAACCATCACCCGGGGGTAGCATACACCACGCTCAATGCAGGGCCCAAACATACTTAAGGAAGTTTTATATTAGGGATCAATAATGCACATTCGTGTATTCTTTAATGTGCATTTAGCTCGAGTATTCTTATTTCAAAGCATCTGACATTGCAGCCAGCAAGATAGCTCAGCTGACTAAAATGCCTCCTTAGGCAAGCTTGGGCAGGCACAGGGACCGCAGTTTGATACCTGGCACCTCGTGCTGCACCAGCCCTATCTCCAGGGCATGCTGAACCAGCCAGAGCCCGGGAGCATGGTGGTGCAAGCCTGTAATCCCAGTGCTAGAGAGGCTGAGATCAGGAGGATCATCATGAGTCCGAGATTCACAGTGAGACACTTCAACAATCAAATATATTTTTAAAACTTAACTAAAAATAAAACACCTAATATTCTGTAAAATTGTAATTGGTGTGCAAACTCTTGACACAGCGTGCTTTGATGTGTTCATCTTACATGTGCACTCACAACTCACTCCTTGGGGCTACTAAAAGTGATATGCATGGAAATTTTCAATGTACATAGTTTTTTTTACTTATGTGTGAGCCTCACATACAGTGGGACTGAAACTCCACTCTGCCTTGATTTATCTTCCTAACAACCCTGGCGTGTGAGCATCACTGTTCCAGGCTAAACTGAAGATATTTTGTCTCAGAGAGATCCACTCTCTGGTTCAACATCATGGGGCTGGTCAGCTGCAAAATGCAAGCCTTTCCTTTCTGGATATCCCAACCTTACCCTGCTCCCTTCCCCACACTCATTTACCTCCCTGCATCCACTGCTGACTATACATTAGTCTCCTATGGGTTTTTTTAAACCGTTAATTTATTTATTTGGTACAGGGTCTTGCCATGAAGCACAGACTCCATGATCCTCCTGTCTCAGCCTCCCCAGTGCTGGGATTATAGGCCAATGCTACCACGCCTGATTTCAGTGGGCAGCTTGGCACAGGGCCAGTGTGGCATGCAGTACCAGGGATCAAACTCAGATCCTTACACTTGCCAGGAAGGTGCTGAGACCACAGAGCTATCTTCCTGCACCTCTATGCTGTTTCATCTCCTCTGCTGTCCCCTCAATTATCTGCACAGCCCTACATCTGCAGATACAAAAGGTTACTAATATAAATGGCAACAGCTGCAAGGCAGGCAGTGTGAATGAACTACAGGGCTAGGAGGGAGGCACAGGACACACTGGACACTGTAGCACCAAGGGCACAGGTTCTGCTGATAGAAGCAACCACATTTCCAATCTAGTGTCATCATTTGGAAAGGTGGATCCAATGTGGGACTTCATTTTACTGCATTTCAGCATCTTACATGGTATTTTCCTATATTAGTTGACTGGCAGCTAATTCTTATTTGCTCACTGGATCTATAAAACCAACCTTTTAATCCATTTCCCAAGACTGTTGTGGTGTAGCTACAGGTCTCCTTTGAGGTACTGAGAGCCTACATGTAGACCTTTGGCAATTTCTAAAATACTGATGTTTATAAAAAGAAATGAAGAAAAGAATCACGTTATTTTCTCTCCAACCAATGATTCTTTTTGATGTCCCTTTTCTTGCCTTCATCTTCCTGGTATACAGGAACCTAAATTTTACAACACAATTGAAACACTTGTGCACTATTTCAGAAGTGAAGATAACCATACCCCACATCAGGATACCACCAATGACTTTTAAGAGTAGAACTCAGGTATCTCCTCCCAAATCCACCTGGTCTCTCTCTACAACTTCATATACTGCCATGGACCCAACCAAGATCCCCTTTGCCTGTAAGAAGTACCTAAAATTTTTAGCATGGCATCCTATTTGCATTTTTCTTCTAAACATTCCTTGTGCTTGCCATTTATGTTTCTGGTCCCTCTAAGAACCCTGGAATCACCAAGGCTTTGCATGGGCTACCAGTTAATGTTCTCCTAACTGGAAGGAACCTTGTTAGCATAACAAGTATGCCTCTCTTTTCCTCACTCACTCTTTCACTCATTCATTGAGCTTTAAGTTCATTCTACACAATCTACAACTGGATTATAAGGTCTTTGGAGGTGGAAAGCTATGTGTTAACAGGACTGCAATACTCTCCCAGGACTAAGAACTTGATATTCAATCAAATGTTAGTTGACAGTGACATGCTGAGAGGCAGTGGAATGGATCTTAGCCAAAGGCTGAGAAGTGAGCAATAGGTGGCAAGGTAATGGTTTGCCATGTAGAGAAAAAGGACTGAGCCATCTATGACAACCCAACATCTAATATAATTCTAAATGGGGAAAAACTGAAATATTTTACTATTAGATCAGGTACAAGACAAGGATGCCCTCTATCATCCCTCCTATTCAATACAGTTTTGGAATCATTAGCAACAGCAGTTAGAAAAGAGGGAGAAATAAAAGGAATAAGATAGGTAAAGAAGAAGTTAAATTATCACTATTTGCAGATGACATGATGCTTTACTTGGAAGACCCAAAAAATTCCACCAAGAAGCTACTAGAATTAATACACAAATTCAGTAGCATAGCAGGATACAAAGTAAACACTCAAAAGTCAATAGCATTCCTCTACACAGATAACAAATACACTCAGAGGGAAACTATAGGAACAATACCTCTTACAACAGCACCACGAAAAATGAAATACCTTGGAATTCACTTAACCAAGGAAGTCAAAGATCTTTTCACAGAAAATTACAACACCCTAAGAAAAGAGATTTTAGAGGATTTCAGAAAATGGAAAGATATTCCATGCTTCTGGAGAGGAAGAACCAACATCGTGAAGATGGCCATACTCTCAAAATTGCTGTACAGATTTAATGCAATCCCTATCAAACTGCCACCAACATACCTTCCAGACCTAGAGAAATTGTTCCTAAAATTTATTTGGAACCACAAAAAACCTAGAATAGCAAAGGCAATCCTGGCCAAATTAGACAAGGCAAGAAGCATCACAATTTCTGACTTGAAATTATATTACAAAGCCACTGTGATAAAATCAACATGGTATTGGCAACAGAATAGACCTGAGGATCAATGGAATGAATACATTAGAAGACACAGAGACCTCTGCGAACACACTCAGCCACCTGATCTTCGACAAAGGGGCCAAACATGCTTACTGGAAGAAAGATAGCCTCTTTAACAAATGGTACTGGAAAAACTGCCTTTCTACATGCCGAAAACTAAAACTTGACCCAGCTCTATCACCATACACTAAGCTAAAGTCAAAATGGATTAAAGATCTAAATATTAAAACAGAAACACTCAATCTCCTGGAAAAAAAAAATAGGAGGAACTCTTGAAGACATAGGGGTAGGGAAAGAGTTCATGAACAAACATGTATTCACATGGGAAGCACTTGAAAGAATCAACAACTGGGATCAACTCTTCATAAGGAGCTTCTGCATGTCAAAAGAAAGTGTCAACAGAGTGAAAAGACAACCCACAAATTTTGAAAAAATCCTAACTAATAAACAATCAGACAAAAGTCTGCTCGCTAGAATATATAAGGAACTAAGATATATTAGGGCCCTCAAATTTAAAGACCCAATTCAGAAATGGGCATCTGAGATGAATACACACTTCTCAGAGGACAAAATTAAAGAAGCAAACAAATATATGAAAAAATGCTCCACATCGCTAGTCATCCATGAATGCAAATTAAAACAACACTGAGATACCATCTCACTCTAGAAAGAATGGCTATCATAAGGAAATCAACCAACAACAGATGTTGGAGAGGATGTGGGGAAAAGGGAACACTTCTTCACTGCTGGTGGGAATGTAGACTGGTGCACCCATTGTAGAGATCAGTGTGGAGACTCCACAAAAGAGTAGGACTGGAAATCCCATTCAAGCTGGCTATCCCCCTACTGGGGAATTTTCCCAGAGGAACTGAAAACATCATGTCATAGTGATATATGTGTATCTATGTTTATAGCAGCACAATTTGTGATAGCAAAATCTTGGAAACAACCAAGATGTCTATCACATGAGGAATGGCTGAAAAAGATGTGGTATTTCTATATAATGGAGTATTACTCAGCTATAAAGAATGATAAACTTGAAGCATTTATACTGAAGTGGATGCCACTTGAACATATACTCATAAGTGAAATAAACCAGACATACGTGTAAATATCATATAGTCTCCCTAGTATAAGAAGTCAAAAGAAGAAATACAAATAGAAATATACAACAACTAAAAATAATTGAATCAGATAGTTAGGGCAAACTGAATGGCATATGCTGCAAGGTACTAAGCAGCTTTTCTTCTGGATGGTTAACAACCTAAGTTCACAGATCAAAAATTGGAGAAATAGAAGAGCCACAAGGTCAGCCAACATTTTGGCCCTCACCTTTCAAGGTCAGCAAAGACTCAGGACATAGGAGAACCTGTACTGTAACATCATGCAACTCAGTTGTGCCCCAAATTTTCTGATCAAGGCGATTATGGAGCCACAGAGGAAGGAGATTGATGATCTATAGTGTGCCTGGGGAGAGTCACATGGAGAGAAAACTTTCTCTCAGGCTCTCACAGAGAGAAAACTGGTCAAGGAATGGCTATGACTCATCCACATGGATGACACAGAGAAAGGATCTACAGAGTGAGGTACAGGATTACAAGGTAAACCCTGAGAGGACTTAACTGACCTCATCACATACAAAAGCTCCATTTTTTGTTATGTAGGTCTTGCTTTATCTTGGTCTTAACCATCCAGCAGAAAAGTATAAAAATGAGGTATATAAAGTGGGGCCATAATAATAATTTGAGCTGTAAATGGCTATAGTCAACAACTTCTTCAGATAACTCACTATTATTGTGGACTGCTACACTGTGTTTGATTGTGTCACCGAATTCAGGCACCGATGATGGTTTAATGGCAAAGGAGTCTAGACCAAAAAAGGGGTGGAATACTGAGGAAGAATCATGATTTGCTTGTATAAACAGTACAGTTAGGATAAATATGGAGTGCTTCTGCATAATTCTATGAGAAGCAAGATTAGCACTAATAAAAGTTGGACAAGATATTATGCTGGCTTCTAGTACTATGGACAACCACTAGGAAGATAACAAGGTAGAAAGTATTAATTATTGAAACTGTGCTATAATTTAGCTTTAAAAAATAAATTAAGTATACAGCTACATTCTCTTAATTCATTGATTAGAGATCTGCTCTAATAGTGTCTGTAAGTAGAATATCATGTATGCATCTTGTATGACAACAAACCATTACAAAAACGATTTGCAATGTATTAATTATTGAATCTGCTCTGTTAATTTGATTTGAAATTGTCTCATTGCTATTTGTTCTTCAATAAAAATAAAATAAGAGAAAAAGGACTGAGCAATGAAGAAGAGGATAGATAGGAGTAAAGCAGAAGATAGGTAGATCTAAGACCTTCCTGAAGGTCATAATGAAAAGGGAGGTGTCTGCAGTTGAGTGATGTGCTTTCATTCAGACTTGGAGTTGAAAGCAATCCCCAAAGTCAACTCAAACTGACTTCAACAAAAAAGAGCATTAGTGAATTCATGTAAATATGAAGTCTCCAGCTAAGGCTGGATCCTGATCCTCAGTAAGCTCTTCAGATCTCAGGGTCTGACTCTTGGACCACTTTGTAATCACATGGTCAAGAAATCGAATGTTTTGATTTGCCAGACCTGAGTTGCAGGCAAACCCCTGAACCAATCATTGCTAAGAAGGGGCTATTCCTGGAGCCAATTACCTTGCATCCTCTGATTGCATAGTCCTGGATCACATGTGCATGGGTAAAAGTAGGAAGTGTAGCATCAGCTTCTCTATCCATTTGGTCTGTGGGCATGAGAGAGAGGAAAAGCGGGTTTCTTTGCAAGAGGAGGAAGGACACCAAGCACGTAAACAGCATGTAACCCTTGCAAAACAGCCAGCCTTGAAAGCAGATTCCAGGCACTGACATGGGAAAGCATTTTAGGAAGACCTGCTGGAGAGTCAGCCAGCTCAGTAGGCCACTGACATATGTGGCTCTATCTTGGTCTGGACAAAGTGGCTTCCACACTGTGCTCACTATGGTGGCTCCGGGTGCTGAAGCCACAAGCAGCAAGGAGGGCTGCAGGGGCTGAGCAGCACCCACATGCCACTCAGGCAGGAACATAGCTTCAAGACTGACCCCTGCCCCTCACTCTGGCCTGCAGCCTCCCCAGCACAGCCTAATCTTTGGAACAGGTGGGCAGCCTGAGTCACAGCGCTCAGCTTTCACAACCAGGAGCACGGTGAGGGGAAACTCATTACATGGGTTTAACAGGGTTTAAAGGGCGTTAAAAAGTCCTATGGGCCAAATTAAGAGGCCTCAACTTACAAGCTGAGTTATGAAGGGATCCCAGCCGTGTTTAGGCCGAGGGCAGGAGCCTGATGCTTGTTTTAGTCCAGTTTCAGTGAGAAAAATGTGAACTTTGGGGAATTACCAAACAGAAGAAATAACAGGTGCTGGAGGCTGGGAGGAGGCCAGCATGGGCTCTGGAGTCTGGAGAATGTCCAAGAGTTGAGCTTTCTCTTTCTTCTACAGAAAGGTCACAAAAACCAGGTACTATTTAAGTGGCAGCTAGCTCAATAAATTAAAATATATCCTCATGCTGGGATACTTTTCAAGTACTAAGAATGAGATATGTCATTAGGAACTAGCATGGAATGGTCTCCAAAATACTATAATAAGTTGAGAAATGAACCTGGTAATTGCATGTGGTGGCACAGGTTCCATCCCAGCTATCCAGGAGACAAGTTCAAGGTCAGCCTGGAGAACACAGAGAGACCCCTGCCTCAAAGTTAAGCAAACAGCAGATACACATGCCATCTACTTTAGGCCGTATGCATATGCACCTATGACCTGTGAAATGGGAATGATGATAAGGGGAAGACATGTCAAAACCCTTATCCAGCCATTTGATAGATTTTAAAATGCCCATATGTAGGCATATGTTTATGTAGAGGCATATTCTATGTTGGTGTACATGGAGAACGTACATGGGAGTTTTCTTGAGGCATTGCTAACTGTGGTCTCCTCTGGAGATACACTGCAGTACTGAGGGTCAGGAATGGGAGAAAAGGTGACTTCCTAGTGCATAATCTTTACACTACTAGAATCTTAAGTCTTACGTCTATTTTCCATTTGGGGATGAAGGTGTTTGCCAGAATCTACTGCATTTCTTTCATGTTTGTGTTTGTGTTTACATCACTGTTGCTCTGAGTTTTCATAGTGATCCTACAAGTGAGTACTGCCAACAGTTCCACTTGCCCAGGGAAGAAGAGTGGGCCAGAGACTCGCGCAAGTGACTGAGTGAGACGCAATCGTCGGGCATCTGTGGCCACATTTCCTCCAGCACGCTGTCTTAGTGTCCTTCCTGTTGCTGAGACAGGGTGCCTGGCACCTACACCTGTGAGAAGGGGAGGTTTATTTTGGCTCACAGTTTGTAGAGGTTTCAGTCTATACTTCACTGCTCCAAGGCAAGACAGCATGGAAGAGGGCTGTGGCAGAGAAAAGCACCCCTGTAGCAAGGTGTCAGAAAGCAGAATGGGCTGAAGGAAGGAGAGAAAAAGACAGCCCCTCCAGGCCTCTCGCCAGAGACACAACTCTTCTCACCAGCTTATTTCCCGACTTCATACTTAGCTATGAACCCACTGGGGGACTGATTCACTGGTGAACACCACACCCCCACGATCCAGCCACCCCCTCCCACCAAATTACCACCTATAAGCACAAGAGGATTTGTGGTGCATCTAGACATAAACCAAGGCTTAGTGACCAGATCAGACCAGAATCTCCTGGGTTCTGCCTCAGTTCCACTTGCATACAGAGCCTCTTTGGTCCCTTCAATCTGCAAAGTTTCACTCGGTGTGCTGTGAAGTCACTTTCCTTTTGGGAAGAGAGCTCTATAAGGGCCCTTGCCTTCCTTTGTGGAAACTCATCCTGAGGACCTAGTATCAGGGTCATCTCACAGATCTTGGGAGCCTGATTTGTGGCCCCAGATATGCTCCCAGGTGACCATTCTCTGCATAGGCCAGGTTCTAAACACAATTCCAGAGCATTATCATTTATCCTAGCCTGTGAAGAAATTAATAAACAGCAACATTCACCAGAAATATGGGGTCTACACATCTCCAGAAGACCTAGGAAAATAATATTATATACAAGAAAAGCCCGGGTATTTTACAAATATATAATTTCAACATCACAATGTACCTACAATATGAATACTACTTACAATCTCATTTTACACACAAAGAAACAGACATGGAGAGACTAAGTAACTTGCCCAAGGTGGGAGAACTTAACTTCAAGCCTGACCCAGCCCACACCCTTACCTACCACTAGAACTCCTTGTCCAGGCCATTGCTTCACTACATCTTACCATGCTGGGACAACTTGATTTGCCCTGGGAATTAGGAAGGAATCAGCCTCCACCTTGACCTGTGAAATGGGAATGATGATAAGGAAAGACATGTTAAAAAGTCACACTGTTTGCAAAAACCATGAGCTTTCCAATACCCAGCTCTTCTCAAGAAGGCACCATGGCTGGGTGACAGGAACCAAAGGGACCTCTGATGGTGGCTCTACTGTGCTTCCACTGAGTCTGACAGAAGCTTAGGAGAATTTTTTCCAAGATTTCAAGTGGAAAGCCCAGTTCAGGCACTCAGTGGAGCCTCTGCTTTGGCCTTCTATTCCATTTCTGTGAGACAGGAGTTCCTAGAAGGGCAGGGCCAGCTTCCTGAATCACTGAAGAAAACAGCCCTGCCCTGGAACTTTCAGAAAGCCATTTTCCTTGTTCTTCTTGAGACTCTGAGTGCAGGTGTGCGTGCACTGGCCTGCTAGACAAATCCCTTCTGGAGCTGTGGGACCACCTGGGAGTTCAAATAAGAGTGGATCCAGGACAACTAGTTGATTTTCTGTTCTAATGAAGATCATTTTCACGGAAAACCTGAAATCTTGTTGGACAGAGTGAGTATGCATTTTACATATGGGGAAAGGGGTCAAAAAACACTAACCCTTGAAATTACCCTAAATAAAATTCCTTTACATGAAACATACTGAGTTCATATGAGAAGGAACTCTCAAAATATAAACTTACATTACACAGAAACAGATTTTCTACTTCGAAACCTTTTATTTTACTAGGTGCTTGGGAGCTGCTATGAGCCCCTGCTACTGGTCTGCAGGAACAGGAGGTCCCGCCTCAGAGGGCTCACACGTGTGGGAGGAGGCACGTCAGCCACCCCCCCCCCCAAGTACTGTCTCAGTCGGGTTTGAGTTCCCCTGAAGCAGTGCTAAAGACGAGGATTAGAATGAAGGTGATGGTAGGAAGTCCCAGGAAACGCCAGCAGGGAAGTGAGAAAGCGAAACTAGAAATGAGACTGGAAGGGAAGGGAGCCCCCAAAGCATGCCTTCTCGAGCAAGCAGGCACAGGGCAGAGCAGCGCAGGACACCCACCTCCAAGCTTCCTCACAGGTGTGTGAGGAAACTGGGGTGTTTAAACGCCAGGTGTTCATTTTCTGGCACTTTCAGCTTGTTGTAGAGCAAACTCCTTTGGCCAAAGAAAGCCCTGCAGGTAAAAGATGCAGCATTCGAAGCTTGGCCACCAGTTGGCACAAACATGGTAAGGGCAGGAGCAGGGTGCTAGCAGCACCTGCAGTCTCATCCAGCAGCCATGCCTAAGACACACGGGGAAGCCAGGCATGCTGGTGCAAGCCTGTACTCGCAGCACAGAAAGAGGATTTTAAGTTCCCCCAGTGCACTCCAGACAATTCAGGGACTTAGTGAGATCTTGTCTCAAAATAAAACATAAAAGAGGGCTGGGGATCTGCTTCAATGCAAATAGCCCTGGATTCAACTCCCAGTGTAGGAAAGAGAAGGAAGAGAGGA
>PVKA01020279.1:0-40639 GCA_004027165.1 Ctenomys sociabilis | reverse complement strand
GTGCTTCTACATAATTCTATGAGAGGCAAGATCTGCACTAATGGTGGTTGGACAGGATATTATGTCGGCTTTTAGTGCTATGGTCATCCACTAGGTAAATAATTATTGAATCTTTGATATAATTCAGCTATAAAAAAACCTGTAAATATAATTTCATGTATGCACCTTGTACAATACCAAAACGTTATGAAAACAGTTTACAATGTATTAATTCATTGACTCTGTATGGTTAAGGTGTCTTGAAACTGTCTGATTGACATTTGTATTTTAATAAAATAAAAATAAATGGAAAAAAAAAAAAAGCAAAAGGTCAAAAAAAAAAAAAAAGGGTCAGGGGTATTCCTGGAGCACAGCACCACCCATCAGCGCAATGTGATGCATGCGTCACTCCGCAGGACAATAGCAGAGGCATCCTGCCTTCCAACACCATTCTGCTCAATTAAAGCGCTGAGTATCTTCAAACCATGTAGAGGGATTTGGACTAGCACTGAATTAAGTTAAACATGAAAAGAATTAAAGTTAAAAAAAATACGCTACAATGTAATAAATAGAAAAGAAAGTGAATCTCTATAAAAAATAAGCAATGGCATAGATGTAGCATGTTTGTTTGACTGTCCTGATACAGTGCTCACTGCTGTCTGGTATGCATAAGATAAACTAACTTACTACTTCTAATTGTGAAGTTCTTCTACAACTAGCAGTATACTTTAATAAGCACCTCAACCACATCAATTAGAATGGCAAGAGAATCCAGATTCCTAGTACTTCTAAGACTAGATAATCACATTGATCTGATTTTATCAATAAATAACCTTCAAGGGCCAACACTCTTGGGATGCTCTGTCCTTACCCAGAGTTCATATCTATTGAGCATTTAATTAACTTAGCTCTATTGCACGATGCATCAGAAACAAGTTGCTCTGTACATATGTGAGCCAGAACTAGGAATATCTGAGATTTCTATCAGGAAACAACATCTTGGAAGAATTTCTCAGGCTTACAAGCCAATAGGCAAACTTACCCATATCTGAAGTAAGTATTAAACTGTCTGCAGAGGCGGTGAGCCAGTTCTCGCTTCCCACAAGCTTGAGGCCCAGCTAGGATCAGCATAGGGTAGGGGGCATCCAAACTGGGAAGGGTGCTGCAACATAGGACCATTCAGTTACCATCTGTGTCTCTCAAAGATGCATTAACTACAGGCCCTGACCAAGGCTCTATTCCACAGGCACAGTTAATGAGCACTTGCTGTGCCCAGGTGCCGGAGGAGAGGCCTACTTTCCAGAAACAAGTTGATTATAGTTATCAAAAATAATATTCACAGGGACCTTGGTTCAATCCCTGGTACCACATGCCGCACTGAGTAACAAGAGAAAATTCAAATTTATGTAAATTTACCTTCCAAAGCATTTAAAAAGAAAACATGGTAAGATTAGTTCTTTGGGGTTTTTTTGGTACTTGGAATCAAACTCAAGACCTTCACTTGCTAGACTGGTACTGTGTTGTTGAGCTATATTCCCAGCCCCAAGATTAGTTCTTAATTGCTAAAGTAGTCTCAAAAGTAAAAGACAGCACTGCTCTCTGAATGTTCAAGTTTAATATTCATCCCAGTGACATTAGAATACAGGTATCCAAAACAAATAATAGTTATAACAAAATTTACCTGAGTAATTACCATGCACTAGGCACTATTCTAGGAATTTTGTGTGTAGTTACTATTTATTTATAAGGAACTGGTAAAGGTATGTCTGTCATTATCTCGACTTAGCACATGAAGAAATTGAAGTACAAAAAGGTTAATTAACTGCTTAAAGGAAAAGAAGAGTTATGTACAACTCTAGGCTGAGCTTCCATGCCTGAAGACTGAACTAAAGAATGAACTGAATAAAATCTCCTGCATGGTAAGTTATTGTGTCTGGGCTCTACTCATAAAATAAATTGTAAAATTAAAGAATAAATATTTATTCTGGTGTTGGAGGTTGAACCTAGGCCCTCACACTGAGCTACATGTACAGCCCTATTTTTTTCCCTTTACTTTGAGACAGGTTCTCACTAATTCACTAAGCTTCCCAGGCTAGAATCAAACATACAGTCTTCCTGCTTCAGCCTTCCAGAGTGTTAGGATTATAGGTATGTATCACAAAGACTGTTAAAACAAGATATTTGTAAATACATGAGAGGTGTGGATTCAGTGACGATCCTGTAAAAAGTATAAAATAGCACATTATCCAGTATCCCTGAGTATCCACAGAATAACATAAAAACTTAAGAGTAAGAGCCCAAGGAAAACATAGTATAACAAAACCGGAAGAAATAAAAGGTATCTCCAGGAACAACCCCCCAACCCTGAAAAAAAAAAATCCTGCCTGATCCTGGAGTCTGTAGCAAAGACACAGCAGGGCAGCAGCTGGCAGATCTGAGGTGGCGGAACCCCAACAGCCACTGCTATGTGATAGATGCAGACAGGCTCAAATTGTGCATGTGTAAAAGCTGCTCCTGAGTGTTCACTTCATTAGTAGATGCCCAAACCTGGAATCTACCCAGATATTCTTACCAGGTGAATCAGTTAACTGTGATACATCCACAGTGTGAAATACCACTTAGCAATAAAAAAGAATGAACTGTCAATCCTGTAATAACTTGGGTGAATTTCCAGAGACTCACATTGAGTGAGGGTATAAGCCCAACTGACAAAAGTTATATACATGATGCCATTTATATAACATTCTTGAAATGAGCACATTATAGAGATGGGGACAGATTCATGGTTGCCAAGGGTAAGAAAAGATGAAAGGGAAGCCAGTACTGTGGCTACTAAAAGGAATCACCAGGGATCCTCGTGATGAAATTGCTCTGTATCACAAATGCAGCAGTACTCTGCTGACCCTACTTATGTATTAAATTTGCTCAGAATTAACATGAAATACAGGCATACACAGGTGCATGAAAAGCTAGAGAAATCTGGTAAGGTTGACGGATTTCCTGGTCAATTTGCTAATCTTGATACTCAATTAAAGTTATATAAGATCATCTTCGGGGAAAACTGGGAGGGACATAGGTAGAATTTCTCAGTATTATTTCTTACAATGGTTTACGAATCTGCAACTATCTGAAAATAAATTCTTTTTAAGAAAAATGCCAAAGGAGAAAAAAATATTCGAGAGAAAGTTACAAATACTGAAAATAAGCAAAGGAAATTTTCGTGAAGAAAAAAGTCAAAGCAAAGGAACAAGAAAATTTTAAAGACTAATTTAAGAAAAATTTCCTAAACTTAAAAAAAAAAAAACCACTACACACAAAGGGGCATACCTTGCACCTAAAATATCTCAGAACAATTAATATTAAGATACCATCTAATAAACTGGCCTGACTTCAAAGAAAAAGGAAAAAAAAATAATAAACTAGAAAAACAGCACAAGAAAACAAATTACCAGATTTTGGTAACTGCTTTACATCAAAAGAAAATAAAATAACACCTTTAATATATTCAAGGGAAGAAAGTGTGAGCTATAAATTCTACATTTAGCAGAAATCCTTATATCCTATAAAGGATATAAGCTATCAATATGTAACAATGATTTTATTGTCCTTCCTGAGGAATCCTTTAGAAAACAAGCTTTGCATAACTAAAATGACTCAACAGACATTAATAAAATGACTCATGAATAATAAATATGCAATTGCCCTAGATTAATGAGAACTAAGACTAAATGAGAACAAAGAAGAAGAAAGTACAGTATATGATGTGTATATGTTTTGACAATAAAAGTATAGCACATTACTTTTAAAAAGGACGGTTGGTACAATATATGGGATAGGAAAATTCATGAGCACAGTGTTCTAGGTAGATCTATCTAGATAGACATAGAGAAGTAATTAGATGGAGCAGACACAGACAAGTCTCAGAGGTAGGACTATATCTGTCTAGTGGGTAGGTTGGTGGGTAGATGGATAAACACAGAGAAAGATAAAACACTAAAAGGCCTGGAAACAGTGACCAACTTAATAGCACCGAGTGGCATTAGCACTCAGATTGAAACTAGAAAGTTTCATTTCTCACAAAAATCAGTGCTTTGTGGAGATATAGCTAATTGAAGATTTAGGGTAGAACATGTACAAATAAGTTTGAGAAGACTGTCACACCAAAGAGCAAGGAACCTAATGATGGCCGCCGGGCCAGACTAAGTTTGTGTCATTTTAAGATGGCATCCAGTCCCAGTCATGCCAAAAGAGGGACCAGTGATTCTCCAGTAAGGTCAACAGTCAAAACAACTCCTGGATCATGGCTTCTGGTGCTGCTAGAGAGCTGTGGGCTGGCCCAGAAGGGGGACATCAGACCTGCAGGCCCAGCTACTGATCTAGAACTGTGAGTGCTGCTACATTCTGAACACCCAGGCCTGCTTGGCCTTTGCTCTTGTTTGTTTGACAGCCAGAAATAGTCAAGAAATACACGTTTAACAAGACACTGCTACAGATTTTAGGTACATGTTTTTATACAAACATACCCCTAAAGCATGAAATATATACCAATATTATAAACTAAAAACAAAATACAATGAGGATATAAATATGCTCCTTTTAAATCAAATGTGCTTTTCCAGATGTATGCAAATAAATGATAAATCATTTCACCTAGAGGGATCTCATACACATATAAAACTATCAATGTCTATATTATTAAATTATATGTAAAACTCATGTCCTGGGTTGCAAAATAAAACGTTTTGCTCTCAGTGGGAAACCAGGAGTGAATACCACATGAAGAAGAAAAACCATTTATATCTAAGAGTTTTACAAGTATTTTTAAACTGCCTTTGGGTATTGATAGAGTTTCTGCATTATACTTATAGCATAAATGGCCATCTGCTTCAACAGATTGTTTAAAAAGAAATGAAGAAACCGTGGTAAATCTGTCTTCAGATTTAGAGGTGAGAGACTCTATTCATGTGTTCAACCAAGCTGGGCCACCCCTCTCTGCTGGGTTGATTGCAGCTCAATGCAGTGACTATTTCAGGTTTCCCTGAGGCTAGCTGGGCTTCCTTCTAGGGACTCCCTAATAATCTGAATTCACAGGCTACTCTTTAGCTGGGGTATTTAGCATCTTTCACACCCAAGGGAAGATTTATAATGGATATGAATGATCACAACTTTCTGCTAATGAGCTTGTCTGTGATAATTTCCTAAGGCAGAAAAGTTGACAAACTTTTTTAAAGATTTCACTGTCATGTGGTTCTGACTAGGGAACATACAAGGTGGCCAGATGAAAGAATGAAGACCAATCGGCCCCGCACTGCACTTGAGAAAACACCAACCAAAGAGCGAGGAAGCAGCACACTCAAGTACGTGATTACATGCCAGGACAGAGACAATCTGCCTTCCAAAAAAGATCCCATCCCCCAGAAGTAGCATTTATAGGAGGCTAAAGAACACAAAATAGGGGGCTAAAGAAAATGATAAGGGCCCTCTCACTTGCTCTGCTGAGCTTACCCCATGGAGTAATAGAACATACCTGTCAAAGATCCTCTGCGGCTGCATCACACTGTTGACAACATGTGTCAGGTGATCTTGGGATGCGACCACCTCAGGGGGAGGGTCATATCTATTCACTGCTGCCACCTTTTCCAGAATGAGAAGGGTAAAAGGGAAAAATGATTTGTTTCTAAAAAGAAGACAATGTTTATGTATTCTTTAATGAAATATTGATGGCAAACCAGGCATACAAAATAACTTAGCATATGACCATAAGACTTCGTATTCAGTCTTCACATTAACTCTAACTTTCTTAAAAATGAAACAGTGATAATCACTGTAAAATACTGAGTGGCATTTTCTGATTCCTTACTTCTTTATATTCCCTTTTTGAAAGAGGAAAGGGTGAAAAGAAAGTTACTTTTAATACAGCAAACATTCCAACCCTTATAGTGGAAAGAGGAGTAAAATTTATCAGATTCTAGGTGATTGGTCCTGGGGAATTCTTCTCTCATACCATTTCACTAAGAATCATCCCCATAATTTTGCATTCTACCCAAACTTCTTTTAGCTTAACTTTTTCTCATCAAGGATATAAAGGAAGATTAAAACATACAATGAATGCTCAAGTGAAAGTGTACTAGTGTGCCCTCACCCACTTTATTTACCAGATTTGCTACCGTGTGACTGCTGGCTCTTCCACAATACAAAAATGATCATAAAAGGCATGCGCTTGAGTTGATTCAGGGCATAAGATAACCATGATGACACAACTAAAGCCATTTATGAAACAGGACTTCCAGAACTACTTCAAAAGTGACAAGGATGATGGGGTGTGTTCAAGATGAAGTATACCTAAGAGGATTCATGACAAAGTATCTTTTATTTTAATAATTTTTTGAGTTTTAAATATGCACTATATTTGTTATCACAGCTTGCAGAGGTCTTTTCTTCATAATTCATAGTTCTTTGTCTTTGGCAGCCTCCTAAACACACTATCTTAAACTACCACACTTTTCCTTAATATATGGCTTAACTCTTTGCAAAACATTAAAGGAAAAGAAAAACCTAAGTACCTTTGAGTGTATGGACAGTAATAAGGTAGCACCTGTGTCTACTTTTAACCAAAACTGCAGAAAGGCATCCATGAGATAGAATATGAGCCTTTCTAGTATTTACACTTGTTTTGATTCCTACCTCAAATGTATATCCAGTGTAAGAAAATCCCTCATTAGTTGGGATTTCAGCTGTAATCAGCCACTAAGGGACAACAAAGTAGCTGCCATTGCTATAGGAAGAGAGGTGGATCCTAACATCCAAGATCTGGTTACTCTGAAACTGTGTGACCAAAATGATCATTATTTTAAAGGGCAAAATTAAAGGATTCAAAATATCAGAGTAGTTTTTTTTTTTTTAAGTGCCTTTACATTATATGGTAGAATGAATGACACTATATTATATTTTATTTTTAAATGAGTTTTTAAAACAACACAGAATCATATACCCTCTGCATAAGACAGTCACCCAAACTGCTAATCTGTCACAACATGACCTAGGAATAGGATAAAAAAAAGTTTTTGTCCCTTAGTTTCAAGTTTTCCACCGTGCCAACAGCAGACCTTCTTCTGCATCTGTGTTGATGCCAATGCTGCGTGTGTGTGTGTGTGTGTGTGTGTGTGTGTGTGTGTGTGTGTGTGTGTGTTATAGGGATTAAATCTGGACCTTTGGACTAAACTACATCTCTACTCCATTTGTCCCTCCCTCCCTTCCTTCCTTTCTTAAAATAGAGAGGTTTATTTATTTAATGTTTTAGTACAGGGTCTCACTCTGCAGATCAGACTTATAGTGATCCTTCTGTCTCAGCCTCCCCAGCACTGGGATTACAGGTGTGTACCATCATGCCGTCTCAGGGGCTGGTTCAGCACACCCAGGGGCAGGGCCAGCATGGCATGTGGTGTCAGGGAACAAACCCCAATCCCTGTGCTTGCCTAGTCTGCTGAGCTACTTTGCCAGCCTTCCTTTTTTTTGAGACAGGGTAAATTGCCTAGAATAGGCTCAAACTTTGAATCCTTCTATCTCAACTTCCTAGAGTGTTGGAATTACATATGTGCATCACCACACCCAGTTAGTTACCCAGGTTTGCAGAAGGCTCAACTGAGATCCTAGCCTTAGACAAGGAACCCATCCCAAAATAAAGAAGGCATTTATATATCGGCATGCATCTTGTTCATTGATTATATTGGTTCCACAGCAGGCAGTATGAATTTTTGAGCATATCAATCCATAAACACATGAAATGACATGATTGCATACCTTTTCTTCCACCTTAATTTTCTTCTTATCTAATTCTGTTAATCGCAGTAGCACAAATATTACAAAGAGCCAGTATTCAGATTTCTCCTGTTTAAAATACCAAGAATAATATTCAGTTGCCTCCCTTTTCCCAGTTCCCAAGCACCAGCTCACTGTTCTCATAAGCGTAGCCTTCCACTGCTACCCTGCCATCCCCACACTCCTCCTAGGTCTCTACATTTTCATGTTTAACTCTTCCCTTAAATTAACAACTCAGACGCAAACTGTGCCTTGGAATCTAGAAAGCTCCTCAAATGTGCACATCTTACTAATCTTTCTATTAGTTGAGCAGAGTAGGCAGGATTATCATCATTAACAACTAAGCCTCAGAAACAAGAAGCATCTCCTGCCTAAGTCCCAAAGATGGACTCACACCCTGACTTTTATTGTCGTAGAGTTTCATTCTTGCAAATGATGAGAATTTACTATTTATCATTTTATTTTTTGTATTCTTTTGTATTAATTTGTATCATTCACTATGAATCTGTCTTACAATAATAAAATCATATTTATTTGTACAACAAATTCTTTAGTATTCCCTACTGTCTGGTGAATTAGGGTTATCTGCCTTTTAAAGTTTTTTTTTTTTAAACTAAGAAGCTACATCTCTTATTTCTTCTCAGCCTTTTTGGCTAAGATCAAGTGTAGTTCCCAACTCAAAGAAATGAGGATGTAGAAATGCTCAATGCCCTAATCTCATCATTATACACTGTACACATGTATTATGTGATCATATCACACCATTACTCTATACAGTTAGTATGTATAAATTTAACTTGTTAAAATTTATGCATTACTACATGTAAGTGCTATAGGAGACTTCATACGTAAAGTGTTAATGTACAAGCAACGGCTTGTGTGGTTTACATAGGCACGTGAACACTTCCCATGGATCTGAAACTGGGATGTGGTGAGGCTATTTAGCCCTGTTCTTCAACTTCCAAAGATGCCTGAAATTGTCTGCCACTACTCCCATATCAGCCATTTTTGTTTTTGTATCTTTTTCCTATCTGGAATCAAGATATCCACAAAGGTAATGAAAAATATACTGACAAGAATAGAAGGATACAGGTAGAGAAATGGAGTGAGAGATAAACAATGCTATGGTTTATAGCTACACATTCTCCCAAGGCTTCATGTGGTCATAGGTGGGGCTTTTCAGAAGAGGTTATACCTAGGGTACGTGAGGCTGGATTAACAATGTGATGCTGGGTTCGATTCATGGTGCAATGCTAGGATTCAGGGTGTCACACTGTGTGCATGAGTGCCACCTGCCCTAAGGGACAGAAAGACAGCTGCTATTGTGATTTGGTGCTTGCTACTTTGCTGTTTTGCCACCTGCTGTCCTCTATGTACTGTTTCTCTTTGTGATGCCCCTCTGCCAGGCCACTCTGCCTTGGAGCCAGCCAAGTGTGAACTGAAACCTCTACAAATGGTAAGTTACAATAAACCTTCCCTGTTTTAACTTTGAGCACTGGGTACTTTGTCTCAGAAACGAGAAACATAATTAAGAGAGACAAAGAAGGAAAGAAGGAGGCCAAGAAAAATGGATTTATCCATAGAGAAAAACAGTGAAACCTGGAAAAATGTCCCTGCGACTTAAATCAGAGGTTAAAAACCCTTAGGATAGTGATAATGAACCTTTTAGAGAGGAGGGTCCAAACTGCAACCCAAAACCCACTTATTTATCACAAAGTGCCAACATTTCAATTAAACCTGAGGTTTCAGTTTAGAAAATACAAGTCATACATTAACATCTTCTATCTTAAAAGAGAATCAATGCACATGACATTTTCCACCACTGCTGAAATAGATAGTATATAACTTGGCTCTATAAGTACATGTTTTACAATCAAGCCAACTGCCAATGTCACGGCTACATCTAGGCAAATTATGTTAGATATCTAATCTTATACATTCATTCTTTCCACTATTGTAAAATAGGTACCATATTCTGTCTACTCCTCTGTGGTCTTGTACTCTCCTCTGTGAAAAAACACTGCTCTACAGCCTGACTAGCTCCCTCCTGTCATCTTTAGCACCACCTGAGATGAGTCCTCAATGACCACACAGCAGGTAAATGACATTGAACTTTAGGCTTTATTCTGACAGTGGTGCTATGTCACAGCTTGCTAGTCACAAAGAACCTCTGATTTCTTGAAAACCAAGATGTTTCATACTACTTTACTTAATTCTTCTAGTTGATTCCTAAAGGACAGAGAATATTTAAAAATTTGTTTTCACATTATTGATATTGTTTATCAAAAGTACTTCTTGAAGACAAAAAGTCCAGAATCATCATCCTTGCTTTCCCTTGGCCAACTATAAAAATGATTACTCTCACCTGAACTGGATTTCTCAGAAGATTGAGAATTCGAAGAATAGGAAGATTTTCAATGTATTCTATTTCATCCAATTCAGCGATCTGTTTAATCAAAGAAAAAGATATTATGGATTATGCACAATGCACAAAGACAATAGAGAGGAGCCACTTCGGATTTTTTAAATTCAACTTTTCAAATATTTGTTCTCTTGAATTTCTTGATATTTAATGAGGTTCCACTGAGCTACCAGTACATAGGAATTATTATAAGCCCCTTCAATACATGTGAACACACACTGCCCCACTTTCTTTTTCCCTTTTTTGCAAGAGAACAGTAAGCTTTCTCCTCTTCCCCATGTTTATTTAAGCAGAAGTAAAATAGAGCATATAGTAAGAGAAACAGTACGAAGACGCATACAGGGACGGCTGGGCTGCCCCCTTCCTGTCCTGTGTGTGTGCTCTCTTGCATACACACAGCCCCGAGTCCTATCCCAGCCTGGCTTCCACTCTCCCCTGGTCATTCAGGTGTGGCTCTATTACTTTTCTCATAAGAGAGAATTATTTCAAGGAAAAGTGAAAATTAAAGATTATATGCCATATTTTTTGATAGATTGCTACTCTTCATCTGAATTTTTTGCTGAATTGCATGCTTATTTTACACACTTTTCTACATAGGTTATATTTTATGATTTTTAAGAATAAGAGAACATTGCTTGGCAGGACTTTTATTTAACCCAGGGTAGAATTTGGGTTACCTGAATTTTCCACTACATTAAACACAAACATTTTAATTGAAATTTTCTATAATAAAATTATAACTTTATTTCAAGTATAGATATCAAACTGGGGCCAGGGAGATATCTCAGTAGAATAAGTGCTTGCCTGACAAGCGCAAGGGCCTGAGTTCAAACCCCAGTTACACACACACACAAAAAAAAAAAAAGATACTAAACTTTTGCAGTAAGTAATATGCTCCTGAATGTTGATTATAAACATGGCTGAATTGAGAAACATATATGCAACTGGTAAAGTACTCTTCTGGGTGTGTCTATGCTGGCTTCTCCTGAGACAACTGGCATGCAGGATAGCAAACTCAGGAGGAAGATGTGTCCTGCATGCCTCACACAACAGGGTGGGAGTTCAATGGAACAAAAACAGGAGGAGGGGGAGGAGGAGCCCTACACAGACCCTCATCCTCGCTACCTCCAGGTTGCCACACAGTGGCTAGCTTTTCTCCACCCCATACTTCTGCTGTGATGTTTTTGCCTCACCCAAGCCCAGAGAAGATGAAGCCAGCTGACCATGGGCTGAAATCTCTGAAACCAGGAGCCATACTAAATCTTTTCCTCTTTCAAAGTATTTTTGTCACAGTGATAAAAAAACTGACTAATAGTTAACCATCTTTTTATTTCTGTTCTTTTCCTAAATCATGTCCATATGCATTATAAAAGTATTCCCATATCCAGGTCACCAAAAACTCCCGAGTTATCCAACCACAAAATCCAGCTAACTGTAAATAATTCTAAAGCTAAATCAAGACTGAACATGTACACCATATTTAAAGAATGCCATTTTCAAAGATAAAATACAAAAGGTAAATTCAAAGGTACACTACACAATGTATCCACATTAATCTGGTTAGAGCAATGTTGTGCTATTATACACATCTTTTTCCATATACTGTCCACAAGACTGCTATTTGGGTCACCTTCAAGAAAAATACATCAACTGCTTTCATGTTGTGCTATTCAGGAAGGCAGGAAGTAAACTTGGTTAATATTGCTGCATCAGAATTTTTGGGTACTGAATTGATTGCCCTCTAGTATATAGCTTTTGTTCTTGGCCCTAAACAAACGTTAAAAATAAATGTGTTCCCACATCTATCATGTCTCACCAACAAGTTCTGGCCATGTGCACCTGCAGGCATTGTTGGCAAGCACACAACTTGGAACAGCTTTTCCAGGATGCAATCTGATGAGTAAACATGTACATAAACTGTGAACCAGCTGTCCACTTCAAGGGGTTTATACTAAAGAGATCCTCAGACAGGAAAAAAAAAAAAAAAAAAAAAAAAAAAGAGGTAGACAAAATGTCTAAATTTTAAAATTCCTAATAACTTAAGCACATCAGCATCATGTGATTAAATGGCTCATAACACAATCTAAAATGCATTTTAGAAGGTGGTGACAGATATCTATGGTGACTGACGTGGAAAGATCTTGGTATGGCATAAAACCATGAACACAGTGGTCATGGACACATAAAAGCATATTACCTAGGTGGCCTTTTGAGAGTTAGATGTTAATGATCCAACTTTCCTCCCAATCCTTGCAAGGGGAGGATAAGCTCTGTAAGAAGAAACAAGCATGGGGATAGCCAGGCTTTAAGTTCCCAAGACACTGGCCCTGCATGTGTTCCCGATTCCCATGCTGCATAACCTCACCCCATCTTCTCTCTTCACATCTTCTCTGCAAATGGCTGGAGCCTGGAGATTGTATTTTTACAGAAGGCAGAAGGACAGCAATACTCTATGCAACTAATAATAAAGTACTGCCAGAAAAGTTACATTCTTTTTTTTAAATGATTTATTTATTTATTTACTTATTTATTTATTTGGTATAGGGTCTTGCTATGCAGCTTGGAGTTGTAGTAATCCTCCTGCCCCAGCACTGGGATTACAGGCATGCACCACCGTGCCCGGATTCAGTGGCTGGCATGGTATGCTGGGGTTCCAGGGCCAGCACAGGATATGGTAGCAGGGATCAAACCCAGGTACTTACACTTACCAGGCAGGCCTTTAGATGACTGAGCTACCTCCCTAGCTCCAGAAATATTATATTCATACAGGCATTTCAGCCACCTGCTGTATTTAGCACCTTCTGTATCCTCCTCTGTCTCTTCTGGCTTCTTTCTACCCGCCAAGGAGTCTTCCAACTTCTTGCGTTTTGCCATTTCTTTTTTGGCTATGTTCACTAAACCTCATCATCCAGACCTAAAGGAGCCTGATAAGGCTTTTTCTTAAACAAACACACACACACACACACACACACACACACACACACACACACACACACACACACACGCCTTTAGGAAAGAACTGAATGCAATTGAGTCCCAAGTTCAAACCTCAGTACCGCAAACAAAAAGAAAAAGACAAGGAAGAGATGGTGACCACTGACTCAAGAATCAAAAAGTATAGTGTCGTGGTGGTGTGCACTGAATGAACCTGTGTAGTAAAACAGTGTTTCTCAATCTGTGGGGCTCCACCAACTAAATGATGATGAAGAAAGCGATGGTGGGGCAGTGGAGATAGCTCAGTAGAATAAGTGCTTGCTGGCAAAGTGCAGAGTCCCAAGTTCAAACCTCAGTACCGCAAACAAAAAGAAAAAGAGAAGGAAGAGATGGTGACCACTGACTCAAGAATCAAAAAGTATAGTGTCATGGTGGTGTGCACCTGTAGTCCCAGTGTTATGGGAAGCTCAAGCAGAAATGCTACAAGTTCAAGCCTAACCCGGGCAGTGTAACAACTTAGTGAGAGTCTGTCTCAAAAAAAAAAAAAAAAAAAAAAAAAAAAAAAATTAAAAGGTTGAGGGCATAGCTCTATGCAAGATCCTGGGTTCAATGCCTAGCATTAAAAAAAAAAACAGAAGGGCCAATTGGACCAATGAAAAGTATATTTAAAATTAAGCCCAAATCAGTAAGAAATGTATTCAGTAGAACTATTGGTTAAATTAATAAATGAATAAAATTATTTAGCATAATGTTGGGCACCAAGTGAACACTTAGCTATTATTATTATGAGGTATTAGGGTAAAAATAAATTCAAAGTTTCACTTCAATTATACAACAAAATAAATTGCATAGTAAAAGTTAAAGGTAGTTTCAAAAAACAAAACAAAAGTTTAGGTGAACATTTATCAGATTCAGAATAGAAAAAGATTTCATAAAAATTATAAAATAAAGGAAGACACATAAAATACTATTTTTCATAAACTATCTTAATATATATACCAAAAGTATCTCAAGCACAATGAAAAGCAAAGAACAACTGTTGTCAAATAAATGATAATTAAAGACACATGTAGGTAGCCTTTTTTTTTTTAGACAGGGTCTCACTATGTAGTTCAGGCTGGCCTTGAATTTGCTATGTAGCCCAGGTTAACCTCAAGGATCACAGATGTTTACTACCATGCTCAATCCGAATAGGCAATTTTTTAAAAGGAAACCAAATGGTTAACAAAATTTAAATGTCATTGATAACCAAAGAAATTCATATAAAATAGAATATAAACCATTACTTTTCTTTAACAACCTCATGTAATTTTAAAGTATTTGTTGACAATTATTATACAGATTTAATGCAATCTCTATCAAAATACCATGAACATATCTCACAGATCTAGAAAAAAAAAATTCTACAATTTATTTGGAACCAGAAAAGACCTAGAATAGTAAAGGCAATCCTGGGCAACAAAGGCAAAGCAGGAGGCATTACAATCCCTTACTTGAAATTATACTACTAAGCTACTGTGATAAAATCAGCACAGTACTGACAAAACAGACCCGAGAATCAACAGAGCAGATCGGAAGATGCTGATACAACAAAACACACTCTGCCATCTATCATTGACAAAGGGGCCAAACATGTTTAGTGGAAGAAAGATAGCCTCTTTAACAAATGGTCCTGGAAAAATCTGGCTCTCCACATGCCAAAAACTAAAACTAGACCCGCCATACATTAAATTAAAGTCAAATGGATTAAAGACCTAAACATTAAGACAAGAAATCACCTGAAAGAGAAAATAGGTAGAAATGTTGAAGACATATGTATACAGAGACAGTTAATGAAATCTAACTTCACAGGAAATACTTCAAAGAATCAACAACTGGGACCACCTTTTATTGAGCAGTTTCTGCATATCAAAAGAAATCACCAACAGAGTGAAAAGACAACTCAAAAATTTGGAAAAAATTTTAACCAATAATCACTCAGACAAAAGTCTTCTATCTGAAATATATATAAAGAGCTAAAAAAAAAAAAAAAAAGAGTCCCAAAATTTAAGTACCCAGTCCAAAAATGGGCATCTGAGATGAATACACGTTTCTCAGCGGAAGAAACACATGAGCCAAATAAATACCTGAAAAAATGCTCCATATCACTGACCATTTGAGAAATAAAAATTAAAATAACATTGAGATACCATCTCACCCCAAAAAGAATGGCTATCATAAAGAAATCAACTAACCACAAATGTTGGAGAGGCTTCAGGGAAAAAAGGAACGCTTTTCCACTGTTGGGGAGAATGTAGACTGGTGAAACCATTATGGAAATCAGTGTGGAGACTCAAAAAACTAGGACTGGAAATCCCATTCCCCTTCTGGGTATTTTCCCAAAAGAAATGAAAACATCATATCGTAATGATATGTGTGTACCCAGGTTTATACCAGCACAATTTGTCATAGCCACATCTTGGAAACAACCAAAATGCCCATCACCTGAGGAATGGATGAAAAAGATGTGGTATTTTTATATAATGGAGTATTGCTCAACTTTAAAGAAAGACAAAATCAAAGCTTTCATAGGCAAGTGGATGCAACTAGAGAAGTGAAATACCCATAAGTGAAATAAATCAGACCCACATACGTAAATATCATATTGTCTCTCTAGTGTCAGAACCTGAAAGAAATAAAACCTTACAGGTGTAACAGATACAGTGAAACAGAAAGAAATGGAACCTAAGAATTAAACAACAAAGATGAGAGAAAGAAGAAAAGATAGGAAAAAAGAAGAAGGAAAAACATGCAGTATATATACAGCATGGCTGAGATGATTGCACTCATAATCATCTCATCAGCTTTTTGGAAACAGCAGTTAATGTCTAGAATTTTCACCCTGACTAACTGTATGCTGACATCTGTGATCTAAGCAATTACATTGAGGACAGCGACGTGTAATAAAAAAACCATACTTGAGTACCTGTCATCTTGGCCTTCTAAATATGTACCATTTCTAATGTCGTACCAATTATTACTATACTCTCCTTAAAATAACTTAAAAAGGTAAAAAAAAAAAGAAAAAAGAGACAGAAACAAAAATTTAAGATTTCTTGAAAGCAAGTAGTAATATTCAATCATATGTCCAGTCTTTTATAACTATATCTGTTAATCTGAGTGACAGATTTAATGATAAAAGCAGATAATATATCAACAATTATAAATTAGCTCTACTTGTTTTGAAAATCTATAATATTTGTATTGTTGTATGTTACTGTTTTTCTCTTTGTTTTAGTTGTTTTTGCCATTGTTTTTACTCCTGAAAATAAAATTTTTAAAAATAAAATATTTGTTGACAAAGGTATAGAACTATGTGGCTATAATAAAGTATTCTAACTTCATGTACTGCAGTAGAGTATTAACTAGTATGAACCTTCAGGAAATGTAAAAATAGTCCTTCAATGTTCATACTCAATATCAGCATTTCCAAGAATACATCCTAAGGAAGTAATTAAAATGAATATAAACATTTATGTATGAGATATATAACATCATTTTTAACAGTAAGTTATAAACAACAGAAATTTCAAGAAATAAATGAATCAAGAGGTTGAGGTAAGAAGATTGCAAGTTTGACTCCAGCCTGGGCATCTGAGTAGCTCACTGATCTGAGTCTCAAAATGAAAAATCAAATTGGACTGGGATATAACTCCACATGAAGGTCTGAGTCCAATTTCCAGTCCAATTAAAAAAAAAAATTGATATATCACTTAGTAGATAATACTATTAGTTTAGATTTTTTTAATGTTGAGAAAATTCATTACCTATATGAGAATTAGATTCTTGTCTCAGACTATCCACAAAAATAAAGCCCAGCTAAAGACAAAAAAAAAATTGAAATTATAGAATATTTAAAATTTTATGATATGAGGAAATTTCTTAAGTGAAACACACATACACAGAAATTACAAAAGACCATAGTTAAATATAACTTTCAGCCTCATTCTCCATTCTCTAGGTGCAGAGCTTCACTTAGCATATGAGGACTTCCACATCAGTTCCTAGAATGGCCATCATAAATTACCACAAATTTGAAGGCTTAAGACAACAGAAACTTATTCTCACAGTTCCAGAAATCCAAAGCCCAAAGTCAAGATGTAAGCATGCCCACTCTGTGGAGCCCAAAGGGGACTCCTTCCTTACTTCTTCCAGCCCTGTCAGACCCCAGCATCCCTGGGCTTGTGACCACACAACTCCCATCTCTGCCTTCCCCTTCACATGGCCACATGGCCTCTCCCTATGTTTACCAGTTTTCTTCCACTGTGTTTCTTATAAGGACATTGCATTTAGAGCCACTCTAATTCCACGACAATCTCACCTTGAGATCCATAACTTGGTTCATCTATAAAGATCCCTTTTCTAAGCAAAGTACACATTCATAGATTCCCAGTAGGGAGGACTTGTCATATCGTTTAGAGACCACAGTTTAACCCATTCTACTTCATCAGGATTAGCTTCTTAGGGCACCAGAGAGACAGATGAGTGGCTTAAGTGTCTGTCTGAATTTGATCCCGGGTACCACAAAAAAAAGAAAAAGAAAAGGAAGATTAGCTTCCAGGAGAAGTCACTTCATGACACATTTTAGAAGAGTGGTATGGTGGGGTAGGGCTAGAGAGAAATGTTTATTCTCATGTTTAGGGCAAAACGGATATCCTCAGAAATCACTCTGGAACCTTCTTTCTCCTTCCTTACTACTTCCTGCCTTACTGAAGACCTTGTCTTAGCTGAAACAATTCCTCTGATCTTCAATCTTTGTATCCTCTCTATACCCAATAGGGAAATATTTGTACCTTGTATACACAGTCATTCCAGCATCTTACCACATGCACCTTAAGCACCAACCAAGCACTTGAGGCCAATCTGAGTTATACATTCAGTCAACAAACATTCTCAAGTGCTAATGATGAACCAGGTACTGCACAAAGAGATAAGAAGTCACTGAGCTCATGAAGCTAACATCACAGTGAAAAAGACAGAAACTCTTAAAAATATTGAGCATATGATTTGCTATAATTTCAGGTGATAATAAGTACTAATAGTAAATAAAGCGGTTAAAGAGTTGGTGGAGAAGCCAGAGGTAGACAAAAGCCATCTCTGAGGGCTTGACAGAGCATAAATGAAAGGAAGTACTGAACTGTTCTGAGAATTTTGAAAAAAGATTCCAGTGGAGATGCCAAATAAATCTTGGGGCAAGATTCCAGTAGAGGTGCCATATAAAGCCCCTGAGGTGGAAATAATCTTGGTCTGTATAAGCATCAGAAGAAAATCTGGCAATTTGCTGTTCCAACTCCCTTCTGAAAGGAGCACTTAGCTCTAGGTACTTCCACTGTGAGTGCTGCTCTGCAACTTCAGTCAAGTGGATTGACTGTGATGGACTTCTCGTGAGGCACTGGCATTACTCAGCCTGGTCAGAAAGGTCTTCAGCTTCCTTCAGCAGGGTGACTCCAACTCCAGAGATCCAGGTCACCAAGTAAACCAAGCTCATCACCATGAAACGTGCATTAAAGTGAAAGTTAACAGGCAAAGAGTAAAATTACAAAAGCCTTGGTCTGGAAGCTCCAAAAGTACTTGGAAGAGTAAACAGGTTAACATTAGGACTTGGGCTCCAAACATGTGTCTAGCAGAGAGCTAAGCCTCCCTGGAGAGAGAAGTTGGAGGAAAAGTTTCAGTTATTTGTTTAACTGTATCCTACCCCAGGCTGACTGGCAGTGGCCATCTTCTTGCATGTAAAGATGCTACAGGCCTCCAAAGGAGCCTCCTTCCTGCTTGCATCCTATGACAAGGTACCAGGTACCGCCAGGCCAAATGATCATTAATCTTATGAGCAGACACTTCGGCCAGAGAGAACGAAGATTAATTTTATCAGGAGAACTGGTCATTCCAGAATTTCCTATAATCAGCACTGGCTGCCTCTGTATCCATGTTGTCAGCCTCTGGAAATCTCAGGATTCCCGTTTACTTCAATATCTCTTTTAAGGCTAAATATATATAAATTAAGAGAGCTATCAAGTTGGCTTAGGAGTCAGATTGTATTCAGCCTCCACCTCCTAAACTCCTTTTGTCCATATACATGAGCCAGCATCCAATGAAGACAGGGAGATGTCCATGCATTGCTTGCCTGACAAATTAAATGTTATGTATCTCTGAAGCAAGAAGAATTCTATGAAGAATTCCTACCCTTATGAATAACTGCTAAAACAAAGAGCAGAAAGTCTTCATGGAGAATGGTCAAGACACTCTGCAAAGACTACAAGGTTGAAGGATTGCATTGGTAACCTTGGGGCTGAAGTTATTTCTTCTTTCTCTTGCTCTTTGCATATTACCTTGTTAAGCCATAGAGACACTTTAGGAAAAGCAAGAACAAATACTGTGAGGTGAGGACAATAAGACTCAAAGAAGTGACCCAGCATTCTCTAAGTAACTTTGAGACCAATATCCTGTGGCCAGAAGAAAGAACAGAGATGACAATAGAGTTAACCACTGGATAACGCTACTCACGACTTAAAATCTAGCAGGGGCTGCAGAGTAGACAAAGACCTTCGAGTGGCCAGCTGACAATAAGTACTTGCAAAAAACAGAGGTGTAAATGACCACATGACCAGAGCATGCTTCAACAGCTAAAACAAGTAAGCAATATAGAAAATGCAACCAATATAGTAATATTCCTAACACCAAATTAATCATATGAGAGGCAAAACCTATGCAATGGTGATTTTACATAATAAATTTTCCATCTCTAAAGCACAGAATTCTCAGCTGTCCTGGAAAATCTCTGAGGAACAATTCAGATGGCTTGAAGAATATTTCAAAGTACTACTGGTTGCTCCCCAACCTGCCCAGTGGGAAGCCAGGGAATTAGTTATCAGCATGAACGCAACGATTGCCAAAGGAGTTCCTTTGGGGCATGTGGCCAGTTTTTAAAATATAGTCTCTTTAACACTTGAACAATATAAACTTCTTTCTACATTTAAGGATGAGAAGTCTTTTGAGATGGAAGAATACTTGTACTCACTATTTGGGAGGGGTTTCTAGACTGCCACCCTCCAACATGACAGGCACTAGCCACCTGTGGCTACTGCTCAGCTGAAGCATGGTTAGGATCCAGTGAGGTATGCCCTAAGTATAAATAAACACTCAATGTCAAAAACTCATTATAAGATTATAGAAGGTAAAATATCTCATCAATAATTTCATATGTAATTTTGGGAATGCTGAGTTAAGTGAAATGTATTACTGAAGCTAAATTTTTCTTTTTATTATGGCTACTAAAGATTTTCAAGGCATCTGTAGCTCACATATATGGCTCATATTATGTTTCTATGAGAAAACATTTTGATTTCTTTTTTGAGACAGGTATCACTATGCAGTTCAGGCTGTATTTGAACTCACGATGTACCTGAGGCTGGCCAATTAATGGTGATCCTCCTGCCTCAGCCTACAGGTCAACATCACCATAACCAGCCAAAAAGGCACTTTTAAAAAGCCATACACCATACTTATTTCTGAAGGGAGGACACTGTCCTGCCATTTATTGTATTAACCTGCAAAGGTAGAACACACTGACTCTAGAGGAGCATCATTCTAGACTGGAATCCTGGCTCTGCTATTTGCTTGATAAATAGCTTTAGGAAAGTTACTTAGCTTTTCTGTGTCCCAGTTTCTAATACTGCTGTAATAAGGATTAAATGAGATGTATAAAGTGCATAAGTACTCAGCAGATATCTCAGGATTATTTTATGACTGTAATTGTTATTAGTATCATGACTGTTACTGCTTTTCCTAAATCCTGAGCTACACTGATTTGGGATTTAATGAGTATATCCTACCTTTTCAACACTCCCTGCGTTTATGTGAAATCCACTAAGCAGATAAACTTTTTATAAAGTCATCAGTGGTATCAAAGAAGACACTAAAATTGTATGAAAAAGAGATTATGCTAACTTCTAAAACAGGGCATTGCGTAAAAAGGCCATCCACTAGAATTAACTTAAGAGTCACCAAAATCATTTAAATCAAGTGAAATAAGGAGGAGCAATTTTGATTGGGATTAAAAGTTTACTTATTCTCAGAGCTTAATGATTAACTTTTCTTGATGTTCAGCAACCTAATAGATGATGCAAGATATCTGGAGTCACCAGACAAGACTGACGAGAAGCTCCACAGCTGGATAGGCAAGACTTCCAGCCTGTGTCACATCCCTGGGCAGAGAGCACCATTCTGCAGTGCACCCAATGTCTCACTTTCAAAAAGAAAAAACTTGCTTATGAAACATTTCCCCTCAAAATGTGAAGTATTTAGTACAAATAAAATCAATTTGTATGTGCTCGCTTTGGCAGCACATACACTAAAATTGGAACGATACAGAGGAAGATTATCATGGACCCTGAGCAAGGATGACACGCAAATTCATGAAGCATTCCATATTTTTGGAAATGTACAACAACTAAAATCGATTGAGTCAGATAAGGCAAAGTGAATGGCATATGCTGCAGGATACTAATCAGCTTTTCTTCTGGATGGTTAACAACCTAAGTTCACAAATCAGAGATGGAGAAATAGAAGAGCCACAAGGCCAGCCAACATTCTGGCCCTAGCCTTTCAAGGTCAGCGAAGACTCAGGACATAGGAGAACCTATACTGCAACATCATGAAATTTTTTGAACAAGGAGATTATGGAGCCACAGAGGAAAGAGATCGAAGTTCTATATTGTGCCTGGGGAGAGTCACATGGAGAGAAAGCTTTCTCTCAAGCTCTCACAGAGAGCAAACTGGTCAAGCATTGGCTGTGACTCATCCACATGGATGACACAGACAAAGGAACTACAGAATAATGTACAGGACTACAAGATAAACTCTGAGGGGACTTCACTGACCACATAAGAAACATAGAGTACATGTGTTGGTATATAAGTCTTGCTCTATCTAGGTCTTAACTATCCAATAGAAAAGTATAAAACTGAAGTATTCATCATGGGGCCATAATATTAAGCTGAGCTGTAAATGGCTATGGCCGACAACTTCTTTGAATAACTCACTATTGTTGTGGAATGCTGGACTGTGTTGGATTGTGTTGTCGAGTTCAAGCACCTAAGTTAGTTGAATGACAATGGAGTACCCATCTTTGGCAGGTGTAGACAAAGGAAGGGGTATACAAAGGGAAAATCATGATGTGTGTGTGTATAGACAATACAGTTGGGATAGATAACGCTGTGCTTCTACATAATCCTATGAGAGGCAAGATTTGCACTAGTGGTGGTTGGACAAGATATTATGTCGGCTTCTAGTACTATAGACAACCACTAGGAAAATAACAAGGTAGAAAGTATTAATTATTGAATCTTTGATGTAATTCAGGTATACAAAATAAGATACGCAAACAGCTACACTCTCTTTATTTAATGATAAGAGGGGCTGGGGAGATGGCTCAGTGGAATAAGCACTTCCCTGGTAAGCACAAGGGCCTGAGTTCAATCTCTGCTTCCACCAAAAAAAAAAAAGACTGGGAACTTTAATGATAAGAGACATATGGTATAATAATGTCTGTAAGTGTAATATGTATGCACCTTATAGGACACCAAAACATTATGAAAACAGTTTGCAATGTATTAATTTATCAAATCCATCTTGTCAAGGTATCTTAACAATGTCTCATTGATATTTGTACTTCAATAAAACAAAATTAAAAAAATAAAATAAAATCTATTTGTAGACCTTATTGCATATGAAGTCAATTATAGGTACAAACTCAATATAGCATGATTAGGAACACAAATGCTTTATGAAAAATAGAATGTAAGAGTATATAATTTATACTTTATATAATTTTTCAAGTAAAGTACATATTAAATCAGATATTACAATTTGGGACACTTTTTTTCTTGACGGGTGGTGGTTGATGGTACCAGGGATTGAAATCAGAACCTTGTGCTTGCCAGGCAGGCACTTATACCACTGAGCTACTTCTCCAGCCCTAGATAACAAAATTTGAATAAATCCAATTACTAGAGATCCATTATAAACACAGGAAAATTATTATTATTACCAATAAAATACAAATATTTGCTTCTTATACACCTTTATTTTTTAATGATTAACTCTTGCTCAGGGTATTTACATTTAAAAATGTTTAATTGCAGATAAAATTGTATATATGTACAAATGATGTACTGAAATATATATAAACTGTGGGGTGTCTAATTTAATTAATCAACATACATTACACAGTTATAACACAAAGCTAACATTTTGTAGTGGGAACATTTAAAATCTACTTTCTTTGCATTTTTCAATAATACATGGTTAACTCCTATCCAAGTGAAATTTTATATTCTTTGGCTGATACTTCCTCAAACTCCTACCCACCCAAAAAATCACACACTCCCTTCTCTCCAAATGTAGGTAAAGAACACCACTAACTCAAGCTTATTTTCATATCTCCACTCTCATTTATCAGATAATTCAAGTACTCCTAACACCCTCTTTCTTTACAAAAAATCTTTTACTTGACTGCTTGACCTCATTTTCATTTCCTTTGTTAAAGATTTACATTTGTAATATAGTAATATCTAATATTAATATATATTAAGTGTTTGATATAATGCCTTTTGGATTCATCTAACATTTTTAGATATTCATATTTATTTGGTAAAGTTTGAGGAAAACAAAGATGTGATCTTTAGAATATTCTGGCAATCTTTATTAAAAGTTAAGTTTAGAGTTGTACAGCAAAGTTATGTTTCTATAAATATTACTTGAAAATATTACACACAATTTACTTGAAAATATTATACACAAATTGTTGAAGTTTAAACCTTTACAATAATGTGATTTGGAATCTTTGGACTTTCAAAACTTATTAACTTCATTTATTTTTTTAAAAATAGGAAGTTGGCTAGGATAACATTTTTGAGCTGGCATTTCAGTTACTAACCCTTGCAAAACCAATAGTGTGGTGTCTGTACTGACTCTGATATATCCACTTATGTACACCCTGAGACCAAGAGCTATAAAGCACATTACCTTATTATCCTCTAGGTTGATTACTTCTAAGAGGCTATGATCTTCTAAGCCTTGGAGGCTACTTATTTGATTGTGAGACAGATCCAAATTCTGCAGGACTTTCAGATCTTCCAAACCTGTGACCTTCTCAATCAGGTTATTGCTCTAAAATGGACAAATTATACTTAATATTTTAAAACTATTCACCAGATTAAGTCATCATTTTGGATACTGCCCCAAATTACTCTTAGAAAAATCAGTACATGTTCTTACATGCACACATACAAAAAACACACATAATCATGCATCATTTGCCTCTCTCTAAATAAATTTTAGGTTTTTGGCTAGAAGATCAAAATATGATATTTTTATTCACTATTTTAATACTTAGTATTTCAAGATGAGTATTCAGATCAGTAGGAAAGATAACACTTAGGTAATATAAGCTTTTGACATTGCAAACCTAAAGCCTAATAGTAGTTCCATGTTTGTCTCTAGAAATACAAGTTTAATTCAACTCAATTTCATTACTATAATAATAATAGTATTCCCACTTCCACATTGTTTTCAGAAACACTCTAAACACACAGAGTCAAATCATGCAGGCTATGGCAGTCTTTTTCCTTGTTAGCCCTCCAATAAGCCATGCTTGCAGTTAGGAATACTCTTGCGCAGTTGTCTCATCTTTAAACTAGGCTGGCCTACAACTTCCCTTATAACCAAAAAAGTATGAAAGAAGTAGGCCATTTCAAGCCCAAGATGGGCAAGACCTGAGATATCATAAGGAATTTCAGCTAGTCTATGGCAGAAAACTTGAGCAGAGGTCACCTGCAGAAGTAGTCACAGAAAGAGGCCCAAGGAATAACCATAGAGAAAATGTAACTATCCCAGTGCCCAGAAGAGTTAAACCCCGAATCAACACTTTCCTGTATCTCAAAGCTGAGAAAGCCAAGGAATTAAATACATTGGAAAATGTGAAAAAGAATTTAATTTTTCCCATTCTTGTTATTATAGGTACATGGAGAATGGGAAATGGTGAACATGGCAAGCTCAACAGAACCACTCAGCTGAACCTAGCTCAGATTACAGAACTGTTATCTAATAAGAGTATTATTTCCCAAGGTCATCACAAATAAAGCGGCCTATTATGCAATGCTAGATAACCAAACAAACTCTTAAAAATTTACACATAAGCATCTCTTAGATGCTGAGAATAAAACAAGAACTCTGTATTACAATGTTGTCCCCTTTCCCATTTTCCACATACTCTTAATAACAAGAATGGTAAAAATTTACACTCTTTTGCATATTTTCCAATATGTATAATTTCTTACACATACAATTTCTTACAATACATATAATTTCTTAATTTCGAGGTCTCATTTAATACGTTTTTGGATCTATACTTAAATTCAAAACTTCTAATGAGCATTAAGAACTGAAAAAATTAAAAGTATTCTCTTCCATAAAATTATTTTCACTATGTGTTTCAGTATGTGTTTCTTTGTACATTTTATAGCAAAAACTCATTTCCATCCTATTTTTTTATAAAATTTTGCTTCAACAATGAACCAGATTTGTGTTCCTTAGTATAGTTTTATGACTGCTTAAAACATGTTAATGAAATGTTAATAATCTATAAAACTTGGTTATAGCTCATGTGGGTTTATTATACTATTCTTTTTGTTGTTATATATTTGAAAAATTCCACTATAAAATGAAAACATGTTCATAGCTTCATTTTCCAAAATGAATTTGAATTCAAATTTCCTTCTGTCCAGAGTTCAAAAAAGCTCTAAAAAGTACAATAGAGGAAAGAAAAAAACTACACTACATTTAACATCTTACCCCTATCAGTTTAATGTGTTGAAATGTTTCAATATCCTACTCAAAAAAGTCCGTATAACAAATTTATATACAACATGTTTCTTCTCCAAAAAACTTTGAAGAGTTTTAGATGTGTTAGACAGGCTGTAGTTTCTCTTCACAGTGTCTCTGATGGCTTTCAATTTGGTAAATGATACTAGCAGAGACGGGCATAGAAAAGTTTGATTAGATAGCCTATGGTCACAAAAGAAACCAGAACTCAGAAAATTTCAGAATCACAGGATTTTTGAAAGTTAGGTAGTTGGAAGCTTTTACCCAAGGCTGAAAAACTGATTATCACTCCTAGACACAGACTCCCAGCTTCTGCATGAACAATTCTTCCTGCTTGTTTTATAATGATCATAGAGAAACACTTTTAGAGAAAGTTACTTTCTTAAAGGTAGGTTGAAACATTTTTAATCTACCAATTTGGGAGAGAAAGCCAAGTTGTTCTTACCTGACACAATGAAGTATAAAGCTTGGAATGCATTGTCATACTTGCTAAGAATAGCCCATTAGTAAACCACATTTCTCTTTTCAACTTTTAAATTTATCTTAAAAATTGAAGGTTGAGAATTAGCAATTGGCTTGTTCTTTCTCTAAATTATAAAACTAATTCCTTTCATAATAACTAAAGCAACTAGTTATCTGATTCCATAAATAAAAATAAAAGTTTTAAATCTGTTGAAGTCAATGGGTATCATTTCACATTATGAATTTTACTAAAATTTAGAAAAGAGGGGGTGACAGCTCAGCGGCATAACCACCTGCCTAACAAGTACAAGGTTCTGAGTTCAATCCTTAGTATTAAAAAAAAAGGGAAAAAAATTAGAAAAGAAATCATTTCTCAAAAATTTTAAGGAAAACAAATGACAGCACAGTACTTTTTAGTTCTTTTTAGGCAATGAATTCAGGGACTAGAAACAATCTATTTGTAGAAAATATAAGTATTTGATGTTTCTTTTCTAAAAACTGCTTGTGACAAAACTGTCAACATGGATTACTTACGTTAATGAAAGAAATTCTTAGGATGAAAGCGCTGTATGTCATTCTTAATAATGAGTTCAATTCTCATTTCCTATTGCACTCCTACATATTTTTTCCACTTGTCATGCACTACTTAAAATTAGTGAGAATGTCACTACAGACAAGTATGCAGAGAAAAGGTAAATTTCTAACAAACTATAAAATGCATAGGACAATACTGCCAATAATCCTTCAGATTATCATAAATTTGAAATGACTTTGATAATTTTAAATTTTTCACTCCAATTTATTAAATTTATATTTATGCTTTTCTAACATTCCTTAGAAGGCAGAAAACATAAAACCACAGGTATATTATTCAACCCTTCCCTCAGCTCCATCCCAGTACCAAGATTCTATCACTTTACCCTCACCTAATTAAATGTAGGCATGGGAAAGACTTCAAAAAATATTTCAGGCTGTAAGTTCAGGGAAAACAATTATCACACAGCCAATCTTGAATGATGTATGGCTAAATATAGTAAGACAAGAATAGTATATCACATATATCAAAAATCTGCTGATAATCCAAGATGTCATTTCAAATAACAGTTTAACATCTTGTGGAACAGTTCACATAAAAAATGAATAAGCCACAGGCCTCATAGCTTGAAATGCTCCCTGCCCTCCCTGGGAATGATGCAATAAAAAGTAGTAAAGCCATCTAGGGTAGGATAGAAGAAGAAACGAGTAAGAATCCTGGATATCCCACAAACTATATTACAACCCCTTACATTCATAATCCCTATACTGTTATTTTTTTAAATATCATGTATATCTTTGGGGATGGTATGATCCTACTGAATTTTCTTGTAAATAACCTCTACTCTCATTGAGTTACAGTCACAGGACGCACATCACGGTATTATGGCTTATGCCCAGATGCTCCCCCCTCAATGATCACAGATGGGGCTTTTCAGAGGTGGCTGAATGTAGAGAGTGTGATGCTAGGATTAAGGGCGTGGGATAACTAAATTACTCCACTAATTTGTTTGGTATACTTCTGCATAGGATTAAGGGTGTTCCACCTTTGGTGTGAGTGATACATGCTCTAAGGGCAGGTAGCCTGGATACAAAGTAAAAGAAGAGAACAACTCTATGGCTTGTCACTTGTGGCTTGCTGCTTGCCACCTTCTGCCTGCCCCACTTTGCTGTGGACTGTTTCTCCTCTGTGATGGCTATCTGCCATGCCATCCTACCCTGGAACAAAGCCAACTACAATAAAATAAATATTTTCTCCTTTAACTTTGGGTGTCAGATATTTTGTCTCAGCAATGAAGAAACTAACAACACATGGCTTTAAAAGAAAGCTCTCTGAAAAACAGTCTAATTTAAACTTTCTGCCTGGAATTTTTTATTATCAAAATAAGTTCTGTTTTTCTAGAATGAGCGACACACATGTATTAATGTAAAAGGACTGCCCAAATTTAGTGCCAAGAAAATACTTTGAAAAGCAATAAGGAATTCATTGGAAAGCAATTAAGTATGAACAACAACAAATATCGGGCTTAAATATTTTCATATGTTATTTCACAAAAACATAACATATTTGAAACACTTGCTAAAAATATACCTTTCCCAGTATAAAAATCTGATCTAAAAATGTAATTTGGAACTATATTAGAATTTACTTTAGCATAGATTATGATATCTACAAACACACAGACACAAACAGAAAAAGCAAACTAAAGACAACAGCATTTTTAAATAAAAAAAAAACTATGCCCCTATACCCTTGAAAAATTCTCAGTAGTCATAATTTCATGCATTTATTAAACATTACCCACTATTTCCATCATGAGTAACATTTTATTCATCTCTTACCAGACAAAGTATTTTGATTGGTAACCTGTTTAAGCCATTAATTGTTGTGATCTTGTTGTTGGCCAAACTAAGGTGCATCAGACTGTAGCACATCTCCAGTCCACTGATTTCTTCTATTTCATTGTCTTTATACCATTACTGTGTTTAAGGAAAATATAATTAAAAGCATTTTGAAGAAAAAAGAATTAGCATTAAATCATCACTAGAAGCATAACACGATAGTATGAACCAAGGAGTGTTATATATATCCAACAGAGGATGAAAACTAAATCTTGATATGTGCTTTTTCTTACAGGGTATTACAATATACTGTATAATATATACTAGAGATTTGAGTATAAAATATCATACAGATTCTTTGAACATTAGAACATAACGAAATTACTTGGGGATGGTGACATATGCTTGTAATCCCAGCACTCAGGAGGCTGAGCAGTAGCACTACTGCAAGTTCACCAATAGCCTACATAGTGACACCTTGCCCAAAAAAACAGCAAAAAGAATATAACAAAATTATTTTTTAAAAAAGCATAGTTTTTGAGTGTGCTCAGCTGTATTTTCATCCATATGTTACTCATTTAATCTATATGGAAAGAAATATCACAGGGGGTTCAGAACTTCTTCCTCAGTAGTGTGTTTTTGTTTGTTTAGATGATTCCTTGAAAAGCTCATGCACTTCCCTCAGACGCATCTTCTGAATACAGGGTCACTCAACAAGCTTTGCCACACTCACTCCTAAAGCAGCATCCTGTGACATATCCTATGTAGCAAATGAATGGTCCAAAAACCAACACCCTCAAGGCCAGCTTGAGCTGCATAGCAAGACCTTGTCTCAAACAAGACAAAAAACAAAACGTATCTTACAGAAAGGAATCTGTTCTATCTACTTTAACTGGCTTGTCCTTTTCTTTTAAAATTAATAAAGTTTAAACTCTGCCTTATTTCTTCATCTGTTGATTGAATTTCTCTACTTATTTTGAAAACTTTTAACAGTGTATCTTGTGTCCCACCCTTTAGCCACCAAAATTGTATTCTCAAAGTCATCAATTCTTTTTTTTCCTGTAAATGAAAAATTTACTTGTTTTCTTAAAAAACTGCTAATGCTGCCATTTTCCAGAAAAATTTTAACATTTATTTATCATTGTTATAAAATTGAAGTGTTGAAACTTGTTCACCAAAACATTTTTGACTTGCACTAATGCTTTACATCCCACATGAAGATAAAAATTCTCACACAAGTGAAAACAGAAAAACTGCCAATACACGATTTCTGTCCCTTATTATCCACTCGCAATCATGTACTTAGATATAGTTCTAAATAAACAAAAACAGCAGGAAGTTGAGAAGTTAACAAAATGTCTCCCCAAACTCCTAACTCCCCTCAAACCAATCCAAGGGGTACTAGGGACAGAGAAGCTTAAGCCACACACCCAAATTACACCACAGGACAAGAGATTACAAAGTAGATGAAAGAGGCACTCAGGGAGATCATAGAAAATACAACCTAACAGATAATGGAAGTAGTAACCAAAATGATCCAGGGGCTTTCAGAATATACTATTGAAAAGTTAAATGAAGTAATAAAAATAGTTTTGAAAAAATGAATGATCAGTTTTATGAAGATTAGCATCCATGAAAGACTTTCAACCAGCAATTCAGGAGATTAACAGTTATATTGAAAGTATGAGCAGAAAGTGACCACTGTGAGAGCAGAATTTCAGAACTAGAAGACAATGATGCTTTCGAAGATGAACTACATTAAGATACCTTAAAAACAGGTTGGGGAGATGGCTCAGTAGAATAAGCACTTCCCTGGCAAGTGCAAGGGCCTGAGTTAAATCCCTGGTTCCAGAAAAAAAAAAAAAAAAAAAAAAAAGATACCTTAAAAACACCAAAAGAACATAAATGGCTCTAACTGATGCTAGATGACACAAAGAAAACTAACCTAGGAATAACTGGAATAAATGACAAATCAGAAGACAACAAAAATGGCATAAAAAAACCTGTTCATAGAAATAATGGCAGAAAACTTCCAAAACGTAGAGAAAGGGGCTGGGAATGTACTCAGTGGTACAGCTCCCAGCTGGCAAGCACAGGGTCATCAGTTTGAATGCCAGTACCAAAAAAAAAAAAAAAAAGAAAAAGAAAAAAGAAAAACATACACGAGAAAGCAAAAGTACACAGATAGTGAGGCATACAGAAGCCCACACAGCCATGACCAAAAGGGAAGTGCCCTGCTCCATATTATACTCACATTATGGGAATCCACCACAGTAACAAAACTTTAAAAGCTATTAAACAAAGACAATAAAGCACCTATGAAGGTAAACCCAATGGAATCACAGAAGACTTTCTCTACATAAACTTAAAGGCCAGGACAGCATAGAATGAAGTGATTTGAGCCTTTAATAATAAATAACTTCCAACCTCAACTTATTTGTCCTGCAAACGTTTCCTTCAAAATTGGTGGAAAAATAAAGTATTTTCATGACAAAGAGCACCTCAAGAAGTTCATGACCACCAGACCAACAAAATTCTCAGGAATATCCTAGAAAGATGCAATGAAGCCAACATTGCCAGGAAGAAACAGGATGAGGAGAAAGAGGAAAAAGAGGAGGATGGAGTGGGAGAAGGAGAGAGAAGAAGAGAAGCAAGAGGAGAAAGTGGAAAAGGAGGAGCAAAGGAAGAGAAGGAAAAAGAAGAAGGAAAAGCAGCAGCAGCCACCACTGCCACCTGGTAGAATGAGCAAAAAAAAAAAAAAAAAAAGACACCAAAAACAGGCAAATAATATAATGAAAGGAATAAGTCAGTATCCCACAGTAATAACAGTCCAAATTAATGGTCTTGGACTGGAGGGATAGTAGAATAAGCGCTTGCCGGGCAAGAGTTCTGAGTTCAATCTCTGGTACCACAAAAAAAAGGAAAAAAAAATATTAATGGTCTTCATTCTCCAATCAAAAACAAATATTAGCAGCATGGATCAAGAAACATAACCCACCACTATTTAGTACATAAAAAATACATTTAATTCAAAAAGAAACTCACAGATTAAAAATCAAAGGGTAGAAAGCAACAATTCATGCAACAGAGACCTAGAAAAAAAGCCTAATTTTAGACAAAGTGGATTTTAGACCAAGACTGATCAGAAGAGACAAAGAAGCTCACCATATAATGGTTAAGAAAACAACTGAATGGGAAGGACTAATAATTCTAAACATGTATGCACCAAATATTGGCATATCCAACTTCATAAAACACTAACATAATATACATGAAAAATCAAATAAACACCAATACTTTTGAAATGGGGGACACTATATTACTACTTGACAAATCAATCTGACAAAAAAAATCAACAAAGAATTAGACTTAAAACTTTGAACAAATGCAAAAGAATCAAAATTATCCCATGCAACTTCTTAGATCATAATGCGGTAAAACTAGGTATCAATGGCAAAAAAGGACCTATAGAAACTATGCAAACACATGAATTAAAAAATACCCTACTGAATAATCAATGCATCACAGATGAAATTAAAGAAGAAATTAGACAATTCCTATAATCAAATTATAACGGTATTACAACATACGGGAACCAGTGGGGCATAATGAAAACACTCCTAAGAGGGAAGTTTATAGTTGTGAATTTTCAACAAAGAAAATAAGCTAATGATGCACCTTATGGTTCTAGAAAAACAAGGACAATCTAAACTCAAAGTAGTACAATGAAGGAAATCATAAATATTAGAGCATAAATTAATAAAATTGCAACACAAAGAATCGATGAAATGAACAGTTGGTTATTTGAAAAAATAGACAATCTCTTGGCCAATATTATCAAAATAAGCAAAGAAAAAAACCTAATTATAAATGAAAAAGGTAAAAATTACAACAGATTCTACCAATATCCAGATAACTGATTACCACTGTACTTTGAAAAAATATTTTTAAGAAAATGAGAAATTCAGAAGTGAAAAGACTCCTAGACACATGAACTACCAAAACCGAACCAAAAAATATATTGGATTTTTCAGAATTTTAACCCAATTATCAGTCAATGAAATTGAAGAAGTAAAACAAACAAAAAGTAGAGAATTCTATGAGAACTTTAGAGAAGATCTAATGCAAATACTCCTCAAACTCTTTAAAATAAGGGAAAGGGAAGGAATATTCCCCGAATGATTCATGGTAGCTAGCATACCCTGTTTTCAAAACCAGAAAAAGACCTCCTCCAAAAAAAAATTACATGTGATGAATGCAGCAAAATGAAAAAGATCATACAACATGGCCAAGTAGAAATTATTTCTTAATATACACATATCAATGTATATTATATCACATAAAGAGAACAAAACTCACATGCCTATCTCAATAGATGCAGAAAAAGCTTTTGACAAAACACAACATCCATTCATGATTAAAAAAAAAAAGCCTAAAAAATAGGTGTAGAAGAACTTTATGTCAATCTGATAAAAGCTATCTATTGCAAACCAATAGCCAACATCTTACTAAATGGAAAGAGGCTGAAAGCTTTCTCTCTAAAAATCAAGAACAAGACAAAGATGTATACTTTCAGCACTCCTGTTCAATGCAGTTCTCAAAACAGAGCAATTGGATAAGAGAAAGAAATAAAAGGGATATGGGTAAGGAAGAAAGATGTTAAATTATCATTATTTGCAGATGACATTAAACTTTATATAGTAAACTTCAAAAACCCCACCAAAAGACTCTGAGAATTATAAAATACAGTAGTGTAGCAGGACCCAAAGTCAACACTCAAAAATAAATTTGGTAAGATGGAAATTAGGAAAACAATACTTTTCTCAATATCAAGAAAAATGAAATACTTGGGAATTAACCTACCCAAGGAAGTGAAAGACTCCTACAATGAAAACTACAGTACTTTGTTATTTTACAACTTTTTTTTTTTTTTTTTTTTTGTACAGGATCTCACTGTGCAGCTCACATTCTTTGTGATCCTCCTGCTTTCTGCCTCCCTAGTGATGGGATTACAGGCGTGCACCACCAGGCCCGGATTCAATCACTGGCTCAGCGCACCCAAAGGAGGGGTCCAATGTGGCATGCGGAACCAGGAATCAAAGCCTGACCACTGCGCTTACCTAAGCAAGCGCTTAGTCCACTGAGCTATACTGCTGGCCCTTACAGTACTTTGAAAAAGGAGAACAAAGAGGACATCAGAAAATGGACAGATAGGCCCTGTCCTGGATAGGCAAAACCAATACAATTAAAGTGACTATATTTCCAATACTGTTATAGAGATTCAATGCAAACTAAATAAAAATACCAGTAGCAATCCTCACAGAACTAGAGAAGCAATCCCACAATTCATATAATATCACAGAATTCTATGAGAACTTTAGAGACCTAGAATAGCAGAAGTACCTTTGAGCAACAAAAGTAAATCTTGAAGTCACAATCTCAGACTTATTGTATAAGGCTACAGTGATAAAAACTACATAATATTGGCAAACCCAGAACTGTGGATCAGTGGAACAGAATAGGAGATGCAGAAACAACTCTACATAATTCCCTAATCTTTGACAAAGGTGTCAATCCTTCCACTGGAGGAAAGACAGCCTCTTTAAGACATGGTGCTGGGCTGGGGAGATAGCTCAACAGTCTAAATACCTGCCTGGCAAGCACATGGGCCCAAGTTTAATCCCCAGTACCTCATGCCATGCCAGCCCCAGAACCCTAGACACAGAGTGCCGGCCACGAAACTGTGCATGGTGGATCACTCCTGTAATCCCAGAGCTGGGGAGGCTGAGACAGGAGGATCACTGAGTCTGAACTGCATAGTGACATGCTCTACCAAAACATAAAATAAAATAAATGGTGTTGTGGAAACTGGCTAACTACATGAGGAAGATTGAACATATATTTATACCATGCACTAAGATAAATTTAAAATGGATCTAAATATTAAAACAGAAACACTCATTCTGTAGGCAAAGACTTTCTGAACAGATCCCAGGTTGCATAAGAACTAATGTAAAGAATCAACAAATGGGATCACCTCAAATTAAAATGCTTCTGCACATCAAAGAAAACCATCCAATTGTGAAGAGACAACCTCCAAAATGGGGGGGGAAATGCCAGCTATTCCTCAAAGCACTATTATCTAGAATATATAAAGTGCTCAAAAAATAAAACCCCAAAATTAAAGACCCAATCAAAAAACAGGCATCTAAAATAAAGATACTTCTCAGAAAATATTCAATATCACTGGCCATTTGAGAACTGCAAATTAAAACAACACTGAGATACCATTTCACTCCAGAAAGAATGGCTGCCATCAAGAAATCAAACAATAACAAATGCTGCATGGGGGGGGGACCTTTCTCACTGTTGGTGAGAGTGTAAACTGGTACAATCACTATAGTTGTCACTATCATACTCCTCAAACAACTATAAATAGAGATTCCATTTGCCCCAGCTATTCCCCTGCGAGGTAGCTTCCAAAAGGGGGTAAAGATATCATATCACAGTGATGTATACATATAGCAGCACAATTAACAATGTGCTTTGGAAGCAATCTACATATCCATCAATAGATGAATAAAGAAAATGTGGTATTCACACACAGCAGAATATTGCTTTGCCATGAAGGATAAACTAGATTTAGGTGTAGGAAAATGGATGCATACAAGACTGTACTGCTGTGAAGTAAAAAAGACACAGGGGCTTGAATATCACATGGCTTCTCTTATATGAGAAACCGAATATATAAATTCATTGCAAAATAAAAGACAGGCAATAGGAAAAAAGAACGAAATGTTATTATAGTCTAGGATGGACAATGCTGAAAGTGTACCTTGATCTAGTATAAGTATCTTGTTCTTTTATATTTTTAGCCTGTGAGTTTGGCTGTTTAACTGTATTTATGATTACTATTAATGTGACATAGACTTTTAAAAATAAATGAATTTAATTCTGTAAAAAAAAATGTTTAAGAGGAGGTGGAGGGGAAGGGGCGAAAATGAAGAACGTGTTATGTATAGGCACCAATTCCCTTCAATCATGTATTGCAAACATGTACTCATAATGTTTTTTAAATTTAAAAGCCATCAATCCCTCTAAACCCTCCATTCTCAATCTCTAGTTTCCATAACTTTACATCCTTTCCCCTCAAAGCTCTTTTCCCTCCCAAGTAACTACAGCATCACCATTTCTCAGCTGCTGAAGTGCAGCCAATAAATCATCAATACCTGGCATTTTTGCTCAAAACATCTTTTATCACTGCCTTCTTTTTTATCTGCATCTTTACCAATGTAACTACTCTTTAGCACAAATAGATGCCTCTATACCAAAACATTATGAAAGCAGTTTGCAAGGTATTAATTTATTGAATCTGTCCTGTTAAGGTGTCTTAAAACTGTCTCACTGATATTTGTACTTCAATAAAATAAAACATAAATTAAAAAACAAATAAATGCCTCTAATAAATACTTCTTCAAATCTTCAAGTCCTCTTATGCAGTATAGGTTAATTTTTTCAAAATGTTGAGTAGCTATCACACTTTAACTGAAAAATGCTTATAGGATAAATTCCAAACTTTTTTTTATTATTATTCAACACAGGGTCTCATTATGCAGTTCAGACTCATACTGATCCTCCTGTTTCAGCCTCCCCAGTGATGGGACTATAGGCATGTGCCACCACACCCAGTTTCAAGGCCAGGGATTGAACTTGGGACCCTGTGCTTGCCAGTCAAGCTATCCCCTCAGCCCAATTCTAAACTCTTCTACCTTCACTGTAAGCAAACCCTATTTAACCAGTTTTACCCCCCATAATAACCCAATGGGAAATCTCCGTTTCTCTCAGGTACTTTCTCTCAGTCATTCTGCAATACCAAGAACTTTCTTGCTTCTCAACATGTTTTCTTTTTTTATACATTGTTTTCCTGATGCTTTCTTACCTACCCATTCTTCAGGACTTACTCCAAATGCCCACTCATTTTTCTTAAACATTCACATTAAACTGGGATCTCAAGTGTTTCTTTTCAACAGATAATCCTAATTTTCTTATTATTTCTTCTTTATTACTTTTTACTTGTACAAGTAACACCAAATGATAGCCCAAGAGTAGAAATTCAAAACTTATGTAATAGGCAAAAGATTACTAATCACAATATATTTTCAAAAGGTAATATATCGATTGAAAAAACACAAACCAATCCAATAGAAAATGGACAAAGAACATATCCAGGAAAACCTCAGAAAAGAAAATCTAAGTGGCTAATAAAAATTAAAAACACATCCTGTTTCACCTCTTGTCAGGAGAAAACAAATTAAGGTAGAATGTCAGCACTCAGGACGGTGAAGCAGGAAGATCACAAATTCCAGCCCAATGGGCCAGTGCGATAGCTCAACAGACTAAGTGCCTGCTATCACAAGCACAGGGTCCAGGGCTCAATCATAGGACCAGCTCTGCCTCTAGGGCATCCTGAGCCAGCGACCCAGTCCAGGCATGGTGGCACATGCTTGTAATCCCAGCACCCAGGAGGCTGAAAACCGAAGGATCACTATGAGCTGAGCTGCATAGTATGACCCTGTACCAAATACATGAAGGAAAAAAAAAAAAATTCAGCCCAACCTGGCCAACTTAGCAACTTAACAAGACTGTATCTCAAAATAAAAATACTAAAAAGGGCAGGGGAAGTAGCTCAGTGTCAAGGCCCTGGGTTCAACCTCTAGTAATGCAAAGGAAAAAGAAAGAAAAACATAAGATAGCATCTACACGCATCAGTTTAACAAACACTTTAAAGTAAAAGGTTTTTAAAAATAGGTCACTTAACATTACTGGGTGAGAGGGTTTATTATGACAAGTTGGCAATGTCTACTATAACTAAATATGACACAGCACCTACTTCTTGGTATCCATTCTTCTTTCTCAAGCCTTTTCTTCCTCAAAGCCTTTTTTGGTCAACTTATAGCTCTCCATTAACCAAAGAACAAGATTTTTTTAAAAAGAGAAAAGAAGAAATCTTAAATATAAAAAACTACATTCTACTTCATAATCATTTGTAGTTATCCTAACTTTATTGCTTCCTAGCTACATGATTTAACGGCACTCTGCTGTCTTTTCATACGTAAAATGAGACAACACCAAGCAGCCAAAAGACCAAAACGTAAACTACAAGTAAAAATTAGAAAATGGGTGCTAAAGGCCTTGATGTCACTACTAAATTATAACCACATCATGCCAAGAAATCACCTCCTCTACTTCTTGTCCAATGACACAGAAATGGAAGATTTAAGGAAAACTAAATAAGAAGTGGTTAAATGTGCCAGAAATTCCTAGGTCTCCTTCATTGGCTTCAGATTCACTCCACAGGCAGAAGCACACTTCTAATACAGTTAACACACATTTTCAAATCTATTTCATAAGGCTTCTGCCAGAATAACCCCACAAATGGACATTTACGTTCACCAACACCATCCTTTCTACTTCCATCTTCTTCAGGCTGTTTAGACAATTATTCCAGAAATAGGACAAATGTTAGACCTTTGTAGATGCCTATTGTAATTCCATACAGGCACAAAATATAGAAAATAGAAGGTTAAACATCTCAGACATCTATGGATGCAATACAGCATCGCTGAACCAGGTGATCTTTGAGAACAAAATTAAACCACAAAAACTTCAACTGGGCATTTGCCTCAGTGTCACAGTAAGAGCAACAGTATTTATAACCTTCTTGAGGAGCACTAGCTCTACTCCTATCAAAATGAAGATGTTCAGAATCATGTCAGAGCAGAACAGATTATGTGGGTAGTTGGGTAAAGAAACATTCCCATGGGAAGCAGGCAGGGATTTGGAATCTAGAAGACAGGAGCCCTGACAGAAACAAGAAATACAAGACTTAAAAGTTTATTTATTAGACCCACTATAATTTCCCAAGACATGAGAGGCCACATCAGTTCCCTTAATGCCCCAGTGACCCCTAAGCTTTGATGGCTGTAGCCAGTCATGTTTTTCAAAGTGGGTTCTTCAAGGATAGAAAGCAGGAGGAATGCAGATGCCTCACTGTGATCACAGCCATGCTCCACACAGATTCCACCACCATCACTCACAGTGCTGGGCCAAAGGCAAGAAACTCACTGAATGCCCCTACTGAGAAATACGCTCACTTCAGAAAACCTGTCTCCTCTCATTTCCCAGCTCCTTAACATCCAAGAAACTTGAGGCACTGTAAATTAACCAGCTCCTCAAGTTGAGTACAGCTGGTCCTCCATATCCCTAAGTTCCCATTCTCATATTCAACCAATTAATCTCAGATGGAAAATATCTGACTTTTAAAAGCTGTGTCTCTGACAAAGTGGCATAAAGTTGTTTCTTATTGCCATTTCTTAAAAATACATCGTAACAACTACTCACATAGCTTTGGGGGTATTAGGTATTGTCAGTACTCTAATGTAGGGATGAACTGAAGTATAAGAGTAGATATATATAAATTATATGTAAAACCATTTCATCATATATAAGACTTAAATATTACTCGATTTTGGTATACGATAGGGACCCTGGAATACTGCCTGAGGAAACTGAGGAATAACTGTGCCTTTTACAGTGCATGACAGTTTTCTCCAATTATTCCAAGTCACATTATGTGTGACTTCCAGCAAAAATAACAGTAAATGCAGAGAGTTCTCAGTTTGAAATTTGCTTTTAGGAATACCTTTTGCTCTCCAATCTCCTATTTTCTTATTTTAAGAAACTTCATGAAATGTCCCTTACCCTTCCTCCTAATATTGTCCTTGCATGTTTATTTTAGGTCTTGGGAGTTTCTGATAAGAAGAAATATAATCTGATGAATTACTAAACCTTACAATGAGTTAGTTTACTGAGTTAGTCCTCTGAGATATAATTTTTAAAGATGGCTATCAGGAGAAAGCAACTCAAAGAGCTCTCAAAGTCATCATGTTGCATTCAAGCTCTAAAGTTTTACCATTCTGTGAATAAATCTTTTGTGGTAGAATTTTAGATTCTTGCAGAAAGTGAGAGAAGAACCCCTATGGCACTTAAGCACAACTTTACAATGAGGGAAAAAAACAACAGTATATTTTTACAGATTGGCAATACTGACAGTGGTTCTCAAATGCTTGACAAGAATAATTCACTAGTCCACTATTTGCTTTCATTCGTTTACAATCATAAAATATGGTTCAAGTGTAGAGAAAGTAGTTACTGAGAAATAAGTAAGAAATCCATCACAATTCTCTTAGTGAAGAGTCACAGTGATGGCTTTAATCAAAACCAATCCTGAAAGATCCATATCACCTTACCAGTGAAAAATGGTTTGCACTCTAGGAGCAAATCTCTCTAAGAAATGAAGCATGCACACAGTGTCAATGGCTTCATGATAAAAGTCATAATTACTCAGAGAACTGAAACATGAAAAAAAACAATGGAATTCAAAAGACCAGTCTCAGTTGGACCATTTGTCAGATGATCTTGGGTAAATTGTTGCTGCTCTCTGGTTCTCAATCCCTTGTGCATAAAATCACCAGGTGCACTAGATGGTTTCTAAAGCTCTGTTCAAATTTAAAATCCTGTGAATCATTTTTTATATACATTCTAATAAGTAGTCAGTGTTTACAAAAGGAAGCAAATAGATTCCATTTTTACTTAATTATAAACATATTTGTCTAAGCAAAGTTGATTATCTTGCAATTGGATGACTGTCAATTCATTAATCAGTTGTCC